>VYZV01013290.1:174998-201583 GCA_013401275.1 Pandion haliaetus | reverse complement strand
CTTTATCCCCCGGGTCAGGCGTTCTGGTCCAACACTGATTAGTGGTGCTACTGACATCACTAGCACAGTTCATCAACAGGTTGTCTCAGTGGAGCAAGAAGTTGGCGACCAGGAGATTGAACTTGGCAAGCCTACAAAAGAGAAGAAAAGGGTGAATTAACAGTTTGCAGATGCTAAAATTCCCTCTGCTCATGTTTATTTGGGCATCCAGATGCTTATAGTGAGATCGGCCTGGTTTTGTGTATGGACTTCTTTTACTATTAGTTTTTAAGGCAAAGTATCACTTTGCTTTTAAAAATAGACTTGCATGCTAATTTTGACCAAAACCATGTAATTGATTCATTTAAAAGTCTGCATTAAACAGGCAACGCCTGATTCTCTTTTCAGACACTCTGTTGTAAATCAGGAGATACTCCACTGGGGAAAAGCTTGTTCCAAGTGCAACTCCAGCCTGTNTTTGTGTACATTGATCTTGTATAATATGGAGGTTTGGAAGCCCTGAATATTTGCTTTTCACCTGAAGCTTAAATCTGCAAAGACAGAGTGTCTGAGTTAGGGAGGCCAAATAAACCTGCCTGCACTACCCTATTGTGAAGAGGGAACTACTATTCTGAAGGCTGATTCCTGGAATTCTGATTCAAGAAAAACTCCTGTTGTATAACAAGATATTAATTGTACAAACACAGTATAGCATATGCAATGGTGAGAGCTACCTTAAGGCTGCTGTCACCTGTACCAACCAAGGAAGGCAAGAGACATAGCAAGTAAAAGAACAGATTCTTGTAATTGAGTTTGCACTTTGCTTTTTCTCCTGGTGTGTCACCACCTAAGCTGTTGAAGGAAGCTGGACAAGCTCTGGACTCTTTGGTGGTCCAGTGGAGAATTCATCATGCTTAACAGGGAGTCTTGCCTGACCACTTCTTACCATTGCTTTCATTGTTGCTCTGCTGAAGGAGGGTACAGCCCCAAATCCAGGCCTTTATTTTTGCCAGTTGCAGATATTCAAGTAAATGTTAAAAGCAAGTAAAATGGGCCTTGCAAACCATGGTGTATATGTTTACCATCTCTGGTGTAATTCTTCCCCTGATGAATGGGGAAGTTGCCTGTACGCAGTAGGATTTTGGTTTAAAGAAATGCATACATTAATGTCAGCTCCTCTGGGTCCCTGACATTTTCATATCGTATTTATTATTACGCTTGTGCCAAGTTCTACTGTATAAGTCTAATTCTGCCTGCCTGTTCTCAAAGAAAAGAAAGCTATATTGGCCCCTCCTGTCCTATAATATACAGATTTTGGCTATGCCCTTGCTGTATTTCTCTTCAACATTTGAGATGTAAAAATGTAGACATAATTCAGGAAATTTTCTCTTTTCAGAGCTGCAAAGAATCATGAGAGATTTACACCCACACTTAAGCAGGCTGCTGAACAGGAATGGGCTTAAACGTGGGATGAAATACTTTAACCCACACACAGACACGCAAGAACTTGCTGTGGATCCACAGGCCACCCTGTAAGCTCTCAGGAGACCAGGCAGAGGTCCCATATAACTCTAGATTTCATAACAGGGGTGTTGAAATCAATATATGGATGCCAGACAATTCATCACTTCCCATCCCCAAACTGTCTCATCAGAAAATTCCTAACCAGCTTTAACAGTGCTGATGGGAAAATTTTTAAAAAGGCAATGTGGAGAACCAAAAGGCTGGCAATGTTCCTCTAGCACTGAGGTTTGTGTGGTATGCTCATGTGAAAACACTAACAGGGGACAGATTGCAAAGGATCCAAGGATCTTGTCTTGGCTGGGATACCTTTGTGTGCTACCTGCAGTGATTAAAGACGTCTTTGCACCTGTGTGTACTTCCAGTCACCCTGCTGTGCGTTGTTGTCCCAGAGCAGAAGGAAATTTGGCCACTCAGTTTCCTTAAATTCAGAGCCTGGTATGCTAGCGCAAATCCTTCAGTAGTGTTTCACGCTAATGCAAGTTGACAGGGTTGATATGGGTTTATGTTCCTTTCTGCTGCCCCTCCTGCCTGGGTACTTACTCCATTGGAGGAGCATGGATGTCCCAAGGCATCCTAGACCACTGTAGCTGTATCCCCTGCAGCTCCACTGTCGGAGCCTCAGGCTATTAGAGCAGGAGCTTGGAAGGGAATTTAGTACACCAAGGAACCAGTTTGTACTGCTCGTGGTGTTGGTCTCCTACAGGTTCAAGCCATTTCAGACCAGTTTTAGGGCCGAGTTGCGGGAGGATTGCATATGGAGAAGAACCAGTGATCTTCTTGATGCACTGGAAAGATGGAACATGACTGCTGGCTAGTTAGTTTCACATCCACTTTTGCAAAACAACTGAAAGCTTTAAAAAGCCTGGCTGTAATTTATGTGGATTTCTTGAGGACTTTTACTGGTATGGAAAGTGGGACTGGAAATCTCATTAAACTGGGCGTTCTTGTGAGAGTTCCAGGTTTTCTTGGTCATGGTTATACCAGGAATACCATCAGAGCAAACTTGCTGAGAAAGGATTTATGGATTTGGGATCAGATCCTATTTTCATTGAATTAATGGTAGTTCTGCAACTGACATCAAGATGACTGGTGTGTGCACCTGGATGAGACAAAATTTATTTGTCATTCCAGTTCTTTAATCTAGGCTCCTACTTTCACGTTATTGAAAAACATCAATACCCTCTTTATAAGCCTATTAAATCCCAGTTCCATTGTTATTTTCTCTGGTAGATCAGAAGAGACGGAAAAGAAAACGTGTGCACAATATACCTCTGCCCAAAAAAAATATTTAAATATCACAAATGTAAAGTGAAGATAGAATTACTTAGAGAGGCAGAAGGGAAATAATTAGAGCTCCAGCCAGCAAGAAGAGATGTCGTAAACTTTAGTTATTCACCTCTCTTAAACATTCAAAACACAAACTCTGCCACTGTTCAGCCATTTTATGGAGGCCTGTAGAAAGCAACAGAGGTCTGTTGGACAAAATCGCTCTGGTGGCAACTAAAACTGGGCTCAAACCCAAGTCCAATAGCTAAGCTGCCATCCGAAACTGGAAAAAGTTCGGGTTTGTGCCTGAATCTTGGCTCTCTTTCTGCTCTGTGCAATAGACCTAATGAAACCCTGAGTCTGGACTTGGCTGATGGGGAGTGAGAAGCAACTCCAATCCATGGAAAGCGTTCCTCTTTCAAATTGGTTTTTAAAAAGATTAGTAACAAAATTTGAAAATATGGGGATTCTTAGCAACAATGGAGAACACTGGTGCACTGGTACTGGGGTGCTGCTTTCAGTAGAAGCTCCAGAGCTGTGGCTGCTGGAAGTCCGCAGGTTACTGGCTTGGAGGTAGGTAGCCCCAGAGGTCTAGCTCTCAGTAGACAAGTTTGCTGAAGAGTTGTGAACTGAAACATGGCAAAATATGATTTCCAAACTACCAGGCATACTCCTATCGACTTCCAGGCAGGCAGTGGGAAAGAAGAGGCAGCTGAATAAGCAACAAACCAGATGAATCTGTGGAGGCATTCTTGGTGGACGCTGGCAGATGTGACTGTCCTTGAATGCTGATAAGAAGGAAGCGCAGCAGTAAGTTGGATGGCAGCCCAAGTCAAAGAAAGAATTAAGTAAGAAATTGAGGGAGTTAGCAGCGCATGGACTTTTATTAGTCAGCCAATTAAATGTTTAGGGCGCGTGGACATCATCCTTTAACCAATGATGATGCAAAGGATAGCGCATGGACGAGTCACAAGAATATATAAACCGTTTGCTTGTTGGATAAAGTGTCTCAGAATCCATACACTGAGTCCATGCTGTCAATCCCCTCTTGAATCCCTCTAGGAACTTCTGTTTTTTAAGAGATAATCAACGATACCTACCAAATGCTTTGATTTTGATAAACTGTTATTCATCAACTGAAAATTATTCTGCCAGAGAACTTCCAAACACCTTTTTAATCTAAACAACGTTTTTGTGGAGTTCAGCTTTGAATCTATCCCTGGCAGAAAGTAAAATCTCCGTCATTTTCCTGGAATAATGTTGCAGGACTGAAACCTATGTGACTTGCATCTAAAATAAATAACTTGATTATTTTTAGTATCTTAATGTATTTTATTATGGGAAATACCTTAAATACTGAGGTTTGCAAACTTTTTAGAATTGTATTTATACACTGAAGGTAAATGGAGAGAAAAATCAAATGCCACCACTGGGTTAACTCAGTATGAAATTCGGCACCAGTTTTCAGTATTTATACAGAATTCACATTCACTTTGTGTTTTTCCTTGAGGTGTTTGAGGTACAGTGAAACCGCTGTGAGGTTCTTATCACTTAGTGATCTGGTCTGGTTCCAGTTGAAAATTTTGCAGTACCTCTCACTGGGAGGATTGGTTTAAAAGGAACAGAAATCTGCCAAAGAAATAAAGACTTCATTATTGACATCAATGCTATTTTTAATCTGGTTTCCTAAGGAAATGAGGCTTAAGCAATCACAGTGTTTGTGAGTACGCGTGTGTGTATATAGGTGTGTGTGAATATGTCTTTCCCCCTTGTAAATTTTTCATCTCTCGGCTGATTATAACCAAACTTGACAGATGGCTAGAGTTGCCAAGATAAGTTCTTGTGTGCTTCATGAAAATAAGTGATTGGATAGAAGAAAAAGAAATTCATAGTGTGCATCCACTGAAAGAACACAGTATGAGCTCAACTTTTATTAGATCTCTATGGGAGAGGGAGGTGAGGCACATCTCCATGGACAACTGCACTTTAATGGTTCTTCTGCATGCAGGAGGATGTAGTGTGTAGTACATGCATCAGTCATGGCATGGTTTGAACAGAATGATGATGTTCACAGTAAATAGTTATCTAGTATATCTCATTAGCCACATGTTACCTCTGGGCTGCCCTCTAATGAGGTGTTCATTCTCAAGGCCAGAGCAATATCAGGGGGCAGGTTTGTAAATGTGATCAAGGCATGGCTCCAGGACTCTCTATAAAACTAATGAGTCGTGGGCACTCAAACTGTGCAGCCTCACTACTGCTAATTGGCCAAGTGTGCCATCAACCATGCCCAAAAATGTTCTTAAGTAGCCAAGGGGTGAAAAAAGCATCAGAAACTCCTACGAGTCCAGGAGGCAGCCTGGGGCGGCATTCCTGTGTGCAGAGTTCAGGAACAGTTTCCCCAGAACGAAGGTTATTCCCATGAGAGCTGAAACAGCTCACTGGCAATGGGGAACAAAATTAAGAAACAAAGGAAAGAGGAAAGCAGTTTTACAACATTAGCTTATCAGACATGTGGATGGTTGTCACTTAGCAGTTGGAGAAGATGCTCAGAAAACATTGTGATGAGGACAGTACTTGAAACCTTTCCAGAGCAAAATACAGATGGGGATCAGAAAAGCCAAGCCAGAGTTAGTTCGGTTTTTTCTTTTTTTTTTTTTTTTTTTTTTTGGTTTGAAAATTTTTTTTTTTTTACNTATCTAGTATCTTGGTAAGTGATAACTGTTGGGCTGGGATTCTCCCTCTTGAACTGTAGGTGCCTGAAAGTTCAGTCCTCCTTCTATGCAAGATCATCAGGTTCCTTTCAAACCCTCGGAGGACAAATCCTCCCACTTATCTCAGATGCATATTTTAAGATGGAAGGAATTGCTCTCTGGAGACATCTTTCCACTGACTACAGAGGAAACCTAGAAAACTGGCCTCCAACAGATGCCTGACGTTCAGATGAGTGGGATTAATTGAACCCTGAGAGCAGGAGTCAAGAATTCAGGGTGCTTTGTCCTTACCTCTACCTGACCTTAAGCGATCTGCTTAGTGTACTAAGAGCTCCCTGAGCAATGTTTTGTGTTGCTGCCAATGGCAGAGCTGTATTAGTCCTGAGGAAAAATTGCAAGCAGAAGACTCACACAGGATTGCTTTCCATCATGCCTTGGAGAGCATCTTGGCATGGACTCTAGAGGAAAAGAAAGCTCTCTGCCACCAGCTCTGGAAAACTTGTCCAGGGCTAGGTTTCCTTGTTGTGGGAGAGGGAGCTGTAACCCTCCCTGTAGCAGTGCGCAACTTCTCCATCCTATCGCGTGATACGGTTGAAGGCCAAGGTTGGCCAACCATTTTGTTCACTGTTCAGATCCCCCAGCACTCAGAGCAAACTGTCCATCTTTGTGATTACATAGTAGATGCAGATTCAGACATGCAGAAGTATAAAGCATTTCCATCTTTCCTTACGTCTTGGCTGGAGGGAGAGAAAGCAAGCCACTTTGGTGCAAGCACAGTCATTCATAAGCCTGGTCTGCCTGGAGCTGTGCAAAGGAAACAGAACCACTGACAAGAGAGCAGGCTCTCATTTCTGTTCATCAAGGACGGTTATCCCTTTTGCAAGGGAAGAAGCAAGAAGCAGTTTTGACATACCATGTGTCTGATTTTTCACTGTTCTCTTAAAGCAGCAACCAGGCCAAATCCATTTAAGTGCTGTCAATGAGGAGTGATTCAGACCTGGAGACCCTTGGAAATAGCTTTCTGATATAACTTGTCTTTTTGCATGCAAGACTTAGAGAAAAATAGGAGGGGNTTTTTTTTACTGTTATGGAGAGACTCACCAGAGAGTCTTCCCTGTAGGGCCACTCACTGAGTCTGTAGTATTTATGAAGAACCTTAGAAGTTGTCTTCCTGAATTTACATTCCCAGCTCAATCTTCTCCCACACAATAAAAGCTCCAGTGTTGGATTGCCTTTAATTTCTGTGCTGTGCAGTGCTCCCATCAAAAGGGAGTCCTTCCTCCTAGCGTTTTTGTTTTTCTTAATACCTGCCAATCACCCCACTTGCCTGTGCCCAAAGTTTGTTGTCTTTGCAGTTGGTCACAGCATGAGCTACCAAAAAACCTCACTGAGCTTGACGGGGTATTCTGTTAGCCTAACCCTAACACATGATCTTCCACCTCCCCGGCACACAAAGGGCCTTTTCACTGGCCCACCACAGCTCGAAGATTTCATTTCATGTGTTACAATTAATCTGTATTTATTGCCACTTATCTTAAATGGCTAACAATATCAAGAGTTTAAAAAGTGCTTTTAATGTCAAACTGGGTCAATTAAAACTCTACTTAAAATATTTGCAAAACTTCTAGCCTGAAAGTTGCCCCCTCAGTCTGCTGTTAACCAAAATGTTTTAAATAAATACACGCAGCCTGAGGAGACTGACATTTGGTAAAATTCCCCTCGATATTTTAGTAGAACCAAGGATTAATTTCCTGACTCCTACAGTCACTTGCTTTTTTATAAAAGAAGAAAATGAATGTTATTTTAGATGGTTATAAATATTTGAAAGAGTGTTTCAATCAATTAAAACCTCAGGAGATAGCCTCAAAACTTTTAATGCTAGAAGAGACCATTAGATTGATCAAAATGATCTCCTGGAATTTCATCCTGTTCTTCTGTGGACCCTAATAGCATGTGTTTAACTCTAAGCTTCAAACCATGGGCCACAAGTAATAATTTAATTTTTCTTTAAACTCCTTCAGTATGGTGTGTGGGCATGGGAAATAAAGTATTAGAACATAAAATATTAAAAAGTTAAATAATGAAAGAGCAGCTTTTACTAGTGTAAGTTGGGTTTTACTGACAGTTGAAGATGGCTGGAAGAATCTACTTTTTCCCCTTCCAGAAAAGCCCCCAGTTTTGCCTTGAACTTTTTTTAAAAAAATCTCAGTTTGCAGGGCAGCTTTAATAAACTATGTGAAATAAGTGCTGGTGTACTGCCCATGAGAACTCTGAACTCTTACATAGTTCAGCCAAGGTTGCACTGTGTTAGGATGGTGACATACATCACATGGAGAAGTCCCACAAGGGACCCCCAGGTAGGGCTTAGTTCTGTTGGATGCAGTAGATGCACAGAGTAAGTGAGATCCCAGGCTGGGGGAGTTAACTACCTAAACTAAAGGCCTGTCCACATGGAGCCATTTGGACTATAAGCTCTGATCCTCAAACACTTATACTTTCCATGAGCAGCAACATTAATGAAGCTTGGTCTCCTGTGGTTTTAGGTCATTTGCTTGGATTCCCAGCAGTCTAATAAGGTTTGAACTGTAGCTGAGGCATTTCTATTAATTAGGGCATTTGTATTATCTTTATGGGTCTCTGATGTCCGTAATAAGGCTCACCCTGCAACTTTTCTTTCTGCAGGAGAGGTCGGTGAGTCTCTATCCAGCCATCTGTTTTCATAAAATACATAAGAAAGGACTGTCTGGGAGACAGCTACTCTTCTGTCTAATAGATTTGAAATTTGCCCATGGGTTCAGAATATTTCAGGGGAGATCATAAAAATAAAAGCACGTACACAAAGGGACAGCAGGATCCTGTATGCGTCTTGTTGTTTGGAAACAAGGTTAAAATGAAATTGCCGTATTTATGCAGTGTAAATATTGCACAACTTGAGGACACCAAATGGTTTGGGTCATTTCTTGTAGAATATTTAAACAAATCTGGCTTTCTCAAATGATCTGTAAGTCCTGTTTTATAGGTTAGGGATGGAAACACATCTTGAAGAATTGCTTTTGTGTAAGAAATAACATGGAACAGTATTTTTTTTGCTGCTTGTCATCCATAAAAAGTGTGTGATTATGTCAATTTGGAGGAAAGCAATTGTTCGTTGATACCAGTGTTCTAATGAATGCAAAGACACTGGCTTGTGGATGTGCTTTTATTGCTCATTAGTTGCTGTCTTGTTCGTTACTCTTTTTGGTTTTGTTTTCAATCTTAGTCACTGTATTAAGAAGCCAAGTGATTCTGATGACTCATTGCATGCCAAGAATGGCAAATAGCACAAAGCTGACAGCGTGCAAACAAGTCCTAGACTGAAATATGTTTGCATAAACTTTTTAAAATGCTTGTGAGCAGGAATATTCTGAGTTTCCCATTACTGCTTTTCATCCCCACATTACTGAGCCCTGTCAGCCTGGTTTCAGACACGTGGGGCGTGAAGCCTTACGTGGCCCAGATTAATTTATATTCTCCTCTTTGGATTTGACAAAAATCTCTCACTTGAAAAGGTCAGGTTTGAGATCTTTTTCAAGATCGTTGCCTTTGGCAATGTTAACCAAACAGGCCCTTGTCCTGGATAAGAGCTACTGCCTTAGACTGCCTTTTTGTTAAAATCTTTCATTTCCTCCAAAAGCCATTAAGAGACTGGGTGTTAATATTCAGAGCTTTCTTGTGCAGATCTGGGTACCAAAGTGCTCCGACCAGCTTCACAGGAGGCCAGTGATGACAAGCTGAAAAGTATAACAGCAAGGAGGTGAAAACTCTGCAATTTGGTGGCATTGTGTAGTAAGGGAGGAAGCTAGTTGCAGTTTCCCATCAGATGGACTAGCCTAGCTCTATGCATCTCTGCTAGGAACATTTGAAGCCATAGGCTAATTTCTCTTGAATTTGATGGAAGGTGGAAGTTCATGTGGTTATGTTCCTATTTGGAAAGAGGTGGCTTTGGCAAGAGGAGGAAGTTTCTGTTAATGTTCCCTTTCAGGAAAAGGCTGTGATGTAAACGCAAACTTGCTCCTTACTAGGTATTGGAAAAGGAGCTCATTCTCCAAACACAGAGCTATAGGAAAACACACTTTGCCGGTTCCACTGATCAGGAAAAAACTTGTATTTTAATGTTATTTTCTACTAAACTTAAGTGTTCAGGACTCTGCTGGCTTTCAGCTCCTCATCTGCTTCCATTGGATCCAGAGAATGAAATAAGGAGGCTTTGCCAAAATTTGGCTGAAATGAAGGAGATACTTGATTGGGTCTCATGAAGGGGCCAGCAGGGAGGAGGTTGGGTACCAGTCCAGTATGGCATGGGCACCAGTCTAGTATTAACAAAATACAAATACAGTTGTGTTGAAAATTTCTTCCTGCTGGGTAAGAAAGGGAAATGAATACAGGAAAATAAAACTTAAGTCTTAAAAGGGAAGGGGCTTTGTTAAGTGCAGTCTAGTTACAGCCTTGGGTCACTGTAACTGTGGGAAAATGTGATGAGATGGTGTACCCAAGCACNAGGGTTGGAGTGTGGTTCCCAAACAATTTGTTTTTTTTTTTTTTTTTTTTTTTTTTAAATTCTGCACTGTTATGCATAGGCAGGCAGTGATGGATTGTCCCGGAGTTCTGTGCATAGCATTGAAGAGAGCTGGATTTAATTGTCCTGCATTTATTGTACAAAAGGAATGAATTATGAGCCACTTTACAGCATCTCCAGTGAAAGTGATTATCAGCACTGCTCCTCGCCAGAGATATAACTCTGTCAAGCATTCTCCCTCCTCTCTTGGGTTCCTCAGAAAAAGCTCGTGAATTTGCTGTCTCCTGCCAGTGAAAGCTCAGGGTGAAACACAAAACCAAAAGCTGCCAATAGCTATATATTCAGTTCAGATGTTGTAGGAATTTCTTATTCCTTTTTTTTTTTTTTTTTTTCATCTTTTTCCCCTGAGTAGAAGATCAGTCAGGATTTTTGGAGCATGCAACCAAAATAGTGCAGCAGAATGTGTTCCCAGTTGATTGCTCTTTTGATTTTGTAGGTGGACTGTGTGGTTGAGAAGACTTGGCTGTTGGCTTTAATTAGCTTTGACCAGGGCTCATGCACGCTTACAGTACAATTGGTCGTGATGCCATTGAAAGGTACCCTTTACCCCCACGCACCTAACCATACCTCATAGCTGTTTTCACACCGCTCCTCCCTGCAATGCACAGATAACCCCAGCAATAGGTTTAAGCTGAGGTGGATGTATAAAAGGAATGTTATGAGCTCTGCCTCTGAGACATTGCACAATAACTTCTCTGCAGAAGAGCAGGGAGTTTTGCTCTTTATGTTTTCTGTTGACTACTGCGTTATAATAAAGGACAGCAGGATAAATTGCAGGGACTGTAACATTGCCTGCCAGAAAGATACTTTGGGGGGGATGCTCCCCAACGTTGCAGAACAACAGCTGCAAGGGGAGATTTTTCTGTTCAGGTTTCTTTAGATCTGCAGAATTATTTTCAGTACCTTTTGAGAGAGCTGGCTCATGCTGTGTGCTTTGGCAAGCTATGGGTCCTGTCCCCTCTGCTGGCAAGTTTCTTGTGCTACTTTGCAAACAAACAAATTCCTGTGTGCTCAGATATTTTTGTGCCTGGGATAGCCCAGGTAAACAAGTGAATTGGCACATAGAGATAACAATGCATGTGCAACTGTGCAAATCCTTATAAAAGGGTGACTTTCTGCAGCCCTACACATGAACAGATTTCACATGGATTTATCAACAGGTCTACAATTGCCAGAAAGTCTGTTCTTGAAAGGAAGAAAAAGAAAAAAAAAAGCTGTAAAAAGGCCTGGACTCTAATGGCACTACCAGGTAGCATGTGCAATTCATTTAACCATGAGTCTACAAATGTGTTAGCTCATAGCTGTGGTAACACTCATGGCAGCAGTCCCCAGGCTGAAAACTGTCCTGCTAATTAATAACAGCTAAGAACAGAGGTTATGTGGAGTGTCATAGCGACAGGTCATGAATTAGGAGAGGAGCGTTTGTGGTCACGTCTTCTGCATGCAGAGAATTATTTTTGAAACAATTCCCTATGTAACTGTGCTCATGCATTTTGGAAAATCAGCTGTTTAATGCACAAACTAGTGATGAGTCTTTCATTTCTTCCACTCTGTCATTCAACTGATTTATTCGCAGTCCTCTGACTGTAAGTCAGAGGAGTATCAGCTGCAACAGAGAAAATACAGGAAAAAGAACTTGAAAATTTTCTTTGTTTTGTGGGCTGAAATGGTTGTCTGAACTTTGAACAGAGTTGCTGGGAAAAGTTGTGGACCTAAATGGCTGGATGAGCCTTCCGTGGCATGGGAAGTCGTGGGTGGCCATTTGTCCATTATCCAGAAATGGGCCAGAGTCTCCTGGGAAGAGCTGGATGACAACCTTGTGACAAAATGGTCCTTCACTCCAGAATGCCAATTCATGGTGGCTTTTTGTAGGAATATAAGGGACAAGTTCTCCAGGGGAGGGGCAGGAACACCACACAGTAGGATCAATGTTTTATGCCATGAGACTTTTCACTTTTTCCTTTGCAAATAGCTGTTTGCCTGGTGGATGCTAGATTCATTTGGAATGTGGGAAATAGAAGCTCATGTCCATTCCGGATTCTTGAGTTAACACAAGGAATTGAGCTTTTGATTTGCTTTTGGAGTAATTACTGCAGGAGGAGGACAGCGATGGGTGGAACATCCCCAAGAACAGCTATTCCAGAAGTGTTATTGCATAGCAGCTTATTGTGTGTTACATATAGTGGCCAATTTAATTGGATCGCATTGCTCTTAGGATTCAGTACATGCAGATCCAAGGGCTAGATTACCAAGTACACAAAAACTTAAGACAATTTGTCTCTTTAGTCAAAAACAGAAGTTAAGTGCTCGGTAACCAGAGCCTCTGCTGAGGGCTGGATTTTCAAAAGGCCTGAGTCCTTAGACAGCAGTTTTGAAAACCTGGCTGAATTTCAGTGCCAGCCTGGCTTTAGAAACCTTTTATATCTTCATTGAGCACAAAGAGACAGACTGTCTTGTAAGTTTGTGCCTTCATTAGGAGGAACTGAATCCTATTGATTTCAGTGTGTATTATGGCTGTATCAGACCTCTTCAGTGTGTGACCTGTTAGCATCATACTTAAAAGCACTGCCATGGCAACAAGGGCAGCAACCACAACAGCAGGGGAATGGGAAATGGCATGAGGTGAAGGAGGGACATCCTCTTCTCATTGACAGAAATTTTCCCATAATAGGAAAGGGGGGGGGAAAGCTTGATAAGTCAAGTGGCTTGATTCATAAGTGAACTTACTCTAAAGTAAACACAATGCCGTATGTGTCTCATTTGCCAGTGAGATCATCTGTTTCTTTGTTAGGGAAGAAAATGTGTTTCCCTTCCAAGTCCAGGGCCACTCGGGCAATTTACATGAACAAATAAAGATGAGGTTTAGCAGCACTAAATAAATAAAATACAACTCTAAGTGGCCACCAAAGAACAGAGCTGCTTGAATGGAATCGTACTGGGACGTGAGCCAGGTGGCTGCTGTTTGCCATGCCTGCTTACGATTCCCCATCCAAGCACTGCTCAGATGCTTCTTGCTGAGGTTAGGTTTATGGCTGTAGCAAAACATATACTGGGAGATAAACAAGCTATGCTACAGATGAACAGCAGGGCGGAGAACATAAAGTAAATCTGTACATTAGCCACGGTCTTTACAGAAAGTAGTTGGGCTCTTGCCAGAGCAGTGTCAACTGAGGCTGACTAGGGCAATGAATATTCATTTCTTGGTAAAAGCAGTGGACATCTTGTTTCTGATGTCTCCTACCAGCTGCATCCTATAGTTGTTCAAATGTATTAAATGGAGTCATTCCTAATTTTCTGCTCTTTAAGATTAGGATCTGGCCACCCTTTATTTCAGTGCTTCTAGCCATGGAGCAGGTGCATAAAATATCTTGCACATGTGGAATAGTCAAAACACTCTACCCCAGAGCTGCATTTCATTGTGGATTCAGCTAACATGTAAAAGCTCTAAATGCTGTTGGTTCATTGCTATTTCCTCATTGCATTAAGAGGTGGTGTGAGTAAATATCAGCTGGATAGGACTCTTTCTCCTTCTATTTCCACATCGGACTGCACACTTCCAGTCTGGAACAAACTGGCCATTGCAAGTGGGGCACCATGACACCCCAGGTGTCTGCAGTACAGCTCAGTTTTGGGAGAGACTGGTGCACTTGAACAAATCTCAACCCTATGTAAAACTGTTATGAGTCAAAATGCCTTGTACCACTCATGAACAAATCACTCCCATCACCTGCTCATTATGTATCTTCCCTGTGTAATTCCAGGGTCCAGCTCTGAGATGGGGTCACATCCAGGGCATTAGTCTGAGGAAACAGAGACATGTCCCTTTGTTCTGTAGTCATGACTTTTGGCAATAGCTATATGTTAGCTCCACCCTTAGTGTTGGAGGCCTGAGAGTATGGGATGGCTCTTGAACTGACAGCTGGACTATGGTTTCTGAATGGATCCTTATTTCCACTGAGTGGGGATATTACTCACTTTGCTATGACCAAGTAGCAATGCAGCAGTGGTTCTCTGGTCTGCTCTGGAGTGAATGCCATAGCTCTTACAAATTTAAACTAGAGGAGCGGAGGTGCTGTAGGGTTTAGTATCTGTTCAGCATACATGAACATAGGTGAGTGATGGAAACTCTGCAATGGAGAATTGGTTCCCCCACCCCGTCCACTGCGAGATGTTGTCTTATGCTCCTGTCAGGATCTCACGTCCACAACTGAACAAACTGTTTCTGCAATGGATTTATCTCAAATGAGTGAGTTAACTAAAATGCAGGTGTTTCATCAATAGCCAGCAGAAATGGCACCTCCAAAGTTACTTCACCCATCCTAGTACAGTTCTTTAAGATGTCAAAACTGAATTTCTCTGTTTGCATTTCACTGCTTCCTTTGACGACAGAGGAAGCCAGTACGACTACCTTAAATTAGACATCTAAACATTAAACATTAGATGTCTAATGCTGGGTGGGAATAATATCTCCAAGAATACCCTATAATCCGAATTTCTTCTGTAGTCATAGTTGTCCCTGACTTTCCAGTCTGAAAGTCACTGTGTGCGATCTGAACTTAGATCAAAGGCAATTAGCCAAATGCCAAATTTTTCTGTCAGTGTCATAGCTGCAGTGTTGCTCAAACTGTCTCAGGACTTCTTACAATATATTCTTGCCATGACAGAACTGCCGTGCAGGCAAGCTGTGCTGGGGCTTCCTTTATTTCCTTTATGTGCTTATTTATTTGCTCAAGGTTCAGGAGGAAGTCTGGTTTGACAGCCCTATCAAGCCTTTATTCAGTTACATACCGAACGTTTAAATAACTAATTTTAGATCCCATCATTCTTCTCTTTCCCTTTCTTGCCTTTCCTCTCCCCATCTCTTTTGTGTCTTCACAGCCTCCACCCCCCAAAAAGGTGAATTTAAAAGAAAACAATCACCTAGAGCATATGTATAGCATTTGACTGCGTACGTAAGCTGGAATGAACTTGAAGTGCACCAAAGTGCTTATTGATAAATATTATTAAACCAGTGAAATCTTTCAAAAGTTGAGTAATTAGAATATAAATGTAACTGATGTGGAAGCTGTGGTCTGTAACCTATGTACAGAGCGAAAGTTGGATGAGAATATCAATGGGTAAGTCACTGTGATGCTAGGAAGCCCAGTGCTTTGCATCCTGATGCATTTGGCTTCGCCTCTGCTATCCACAGCATTGCCATGAATGCCTATCTGAGTTATAGTTACCCTTGTCTGTAGCTCAGCAGATGGGATGTAGTTGTTCAGTACTGTTATTAGAAGTATTCTTCATATTAGCTCATTGTTTTAAATGCTAATACCTGGATATTCGTGGTAGCTGCCTCCAGGTACTTGAGCAAGGTAATTATATTAGTTATTCAGGCATTATAGTATTCCTCTTGTATATCTCAGGAATAGGAAGTATACCTCTCCAGGGAAAACTACAACTCTTAAGAGATTGATCTCACTCTCAAATCATCTGTCTCTCTGCATTGACTATAACGGAGCCTAAGTAAAGTGCTGTGTTTAAATACCTAAAGTGAGGCAAAATCTGGGCTGGGAATTGGTACATCCTAAGGACCTTATGAGGGGAACAAACCAATGTAATTCTTCGTAGCTGACAGATAAGAGACTGAACTAATATGCCCAAAGCAAAACAGAAAGTCTGTGGCAGATTTAGGAACTGATTGTGGGTGTTCTGAAGTCTAGTTATGGCTTTAACTGTTTGCATGCCACTGCTGCTGCATACAGCTGATGTTTTACACCCCTCCAAACAAACTATATATATTTCTAAGATATTGTTAAGATATCTGTGTGTGTGTGTATATATATAAATTGCTGTTAAGATACACCTGCATTTCCTGATGCCATAGTGACAAGGTGTTATTGAAATGTACAATTTTTCACAAAAATGCTGTTAGGTCCAACCCAGCTTTGGCTGATGTTGGACTGGAAATAAATCCACCGAGCACTACTGAATCCAAAGACATCACCTGGCTCAGGAAGCCCCTGAGCTGCTGGAGGCTGGGAGGGTATCAGGGGAAAGGTTCGTTACAGAGCTGCACTGCTGTTTGTACTCCTCACGAGACATCTGCATTGGCCATTGGCAGTGGTGGAATGATGAGTTATATGGACCTTTAGTGTGATCCAGTACCTCTGCTCTTAGGTTGTTACGGTAGAAAATATTTATTGTCTGGTGGGCCCAGCCTAATCCTGATGAACCCTTCCCATGTCCCAGAAATAAGCTACAAGTTGACAACACAATTTACCTCAGAAAGAGCAAGAAGTGCTGGGGTAGGCTCTTGTAGCATATCAAGGAGCATGAAGCATGAATTCAAACTTTTGTTCAACTTTCCAATAACTGCAGTGCCATGAATACTCAAGAATCCAACATCGACAATCTCATGGGATATTGTGATGCTGCTAAATTTAAAAGAATAAGACTATTTTTAGCATAAACAGTTAGCAGAGTCCCACAAATCATATTGAGAGGCATGGTTCTGATTATAGATCTGTAACAATCTTGCCATGATAAAAAACAGAGCTGCATCAGGTGATCTTGTTAACGCAATATTTGTATGCTTGGGTAATAGATGCAGCTGTGGCTAAAAAAAGTTTAAAAAAAAAAAATCAGCAGTTCTATTTTACTAGCAATTACTCATTTATAAACTGGAGCAGAGGAGTAGCTAGAATCAGAGGCAAGACCTGCTAGTCTGGAGGTCGGAAAGGACTATAAACAGAAACATGTTCCACTCCCAGGACACATGTCCTTTTCTCTTTGCTGACTCTCCTCAACACCTGCTGTACTTTAGACATATGCTTACCTTCAACTTGATTTCATTTTGACGTAAACATCACTTAAAGTTTAACATGTGCTCATGGGCTTTGCTGGATAAAGATGGACTTAGATGTGTGCCTAAAACTTTCCTTAAACCACTCTTCTAAATACTTTGAGTGGTGAGAGAGAATTGCTGTCAGACTTGCTGATCTTGATTTTATAAGGGGCCAAGTGTGCTTGGAGGCGCTGGAAGTATAAACCCTTCTCAGCCTGGTCACCCTGGTGAACATTTCACGTTTATGATAGGCATTATTGCCAGGGACCAGGTTCTTAGCCAATACATGTATAGTTGGCTATAATGGGCAGCTTGGTGTGGGGTGAGCCAGTATTTGCCTCAGGTTATTGGGCAATGGGAATGGTCACAGGGTTCACCGCAACCATGAATGATGGGACTTCTAACAGCATTGGTTTCAAATTCAATTTGTTCTGGTTCCCTTTGGCTCCAGTCAGCTGTTTCTGCAACTGTGTGTCTGAGCTAAGACAACTGTGAGCCCTAAGGTATTTTGAGTTTGGGAAACATGGGGAAAAATACATGAAAAAGCCTACTCATTACTTAGCTCACCTGTCCAGTCCCCAGTAGGTCTAAGGATTTACAAGGAGCTCTCCCAAGAATAGACATCCTGGTTTTTATGGGGCTGAGTTCAGCAGTTTGAGATCAAACAGGGAGCACTAAGTCCCGAATTTGTTTCAGATACTAAATTTAAAGTCTGATGGGGAACTTGGGGATATTTTTTTTTTCTGCTGAAGTTTTACTTTTTTGCAAACTGAAAACAAGACTTGGTGCATAAAATTCTAGGTAATAATTTTCTCTCAGAAAATGATATTTACTTAAAATTAAAATTATTCATAGGTTTAATCTGGCAAAATTGTATTTTGTGAAGGAAGTTCAGTTGGAGGTTTTACATTACTGGGATACCAACATGAGCAGTTATAGTTTGTAACTGTAGAATGATCTTTCGTCTTGATCTTTGATTTTACAATGTCATATATAAAAAAATCGGTTCACATCAAAAGCTATTTTCATACTTTTGGGCCTATGAGATGTCTTTGGCATTTACTCATCAGTCTGGTTTCTTGGCTCTTCGTTATCTGCCACATGGCACTGTTTAGTCAGCTGCTACCTCCTGTGATACATCCAAGATAAGCTGATGCCTTGGAGAGGCAAAATTGCACAAATTCCCACCATCTTTGAAATGCAGCTTATTCTTCCAGGGTGGACCTGTCTTGGGTCCACTGGGCAATGTCCTCAGAGTTTGCTTAAGGAGTTTTTCCAATAAATGTAGCTACTGCACTTTTGTCTAGATCACGTTTGAAGAGGCACTTTCTGGCTCTCCTTGCCTTTGAAAGGGTCATCTGCATCCCACTTGTATGATCTCTAGTAGGGTGATCTGTGACTTAGCTTTCCTTTCTTTAGCCCAGGTAATCCTAAGCTCAAACCTGAGCAGCCTCAGGCTGAGAAGCTTGAAACAAATCTAGAGCCAGCTCCTGTTTTCATAGGTGGACCTTGAGGGATGCAATGAGTACTCCAGGTCATAACTGCATTGTACAGTGTCTCATTGCCCTGTGGGAAGGGAAGTGTCTGAAACTGAGGCCCAGGTGTGAGTTTGGGACCATTTGGAGATACTTACTCAGGTGCAGCTTGTGTGGCTGGTGGGGTTGCTGATACCTTTTCAGGCCTGTGACTTCCCAGTCAGTAAGTGTGCTGCAGCCTCCGATTTGCTGTGCTTGCTTTTGTCTCTGCTCCCCTTGTTGATGGCCTAGAGAGATGCACTGGGAGCATTTAAAACCCCTTTGGGATGAAGCCTGGTAGCTCTACATCCCAGTCTCTGAACCAGAGACTGCAAGCCAGCTCCACCTGAGCTGAAAGTAGGGGTGGTCCTCCAGAGGCAGCCTGCCCAGCCTCAAAGAGGCCAGTGGTGGGACTTTGAGTGAAAGGAGATGGATGGGACTGGATGGACCAACGGCAAAGTGGCCTGGGAGAAGTAAGGGCTCCATGGGGTTGTGATGTTTCATTCAGGATGCGTTGGCCCTGTACCAGTAGGCAATGGCATGGTGCCAAGGGGATACAGTATGGGGCCCAACAGCTTGCATCTGCTGAGACAGAACATGAGAATCCACAGTGGAGCCAGCCTCTCCCCCTTCCCATTTCTTCTTCCAAAAAATGGCTAATGTAAATAAATTGTCTGTTCACATGTGTTTTGGCATCTGAATGGAAACACTTGTCTGCATGCTCCCACCAGCCCCGCTCCCTCCCTCCCTTGGCGCTTTTGCTAAATGAGCCTTTCTTGCTCAGCCTCAGCTCAACCCAGAGTTATTCCATTGGTATTTCCCTCTTGGACTGATAACAAGCCGAAGGAGCGGGCTGTAAAGCTGGTGACATATACCAGCCCTAATAACGTCCGGGAGCTAAAAGGTCCCCAAGCTCTGGTTTGTGCAGCAGATAAACATTGGGCAGGGACCCAGGGGCTGCCCGAAACCTGCATGTCAGGCTCTGTACGTACCACTCTGCTTGCCCTGGTCTCTGTAGGAGCTCAGACTTGTTAAAAACTGCTCCCTTGGTGCTAGCAAAAGTATGGCAGTATCCACGGTGTTTACTGGAACATCAGTCTTGCATGGAAACTCTTGATGTGGCTATACCTTAACATTATTGATAGTAAGTTACTGAAGGGGAAAATAACATATATTTAATAATAGAATTTCATTAAATGATAATACAAATAGGTTATTGAGGGGAAAAATACTCACACAAATTCATTTTGACCGAGTCATTCTAACTTCGGGTTGTTTTCCATAGACAAGGAGGAGAGGTGGTAGGTCACATGTTGCAAAATGTTTCAGATGCTTCCAATTGGAAAAATAAATATTCAAGCAATTACAATGCTCCTTGTTAAAGGAGGAGATGGAAACATGTTGTCATCCTCCTCATGATGTGCATTTCTGTGCTGCAGGATAATCAGCCACCAAGACATCCTTAATCTTGTTGGATTATTTGCGGCTGCACCTGCCTGAATTTTCTCTCCCCTGATTAACATTTGATTAAATCCACTTTTAAAATGCCAGCATGACTGCAGCACTGGGGGGGGCACTTGCAGAGAGTGTTTTGCTCTCCATCCTGATTGCATCTGAATTAATTATGCCAAGTGCAGTGACAGGAACAATATTGATGTAACAGAAGTTTATTAGGTTGATGTGGTCATTCAGACAAGAGGGCTGTAAGCAGCTTCACATGCTTCATCTGTGGCCTCCCATGAGGAGAAAATGTCATCTCATTATTATTCAGATTGACCTGATTTCGGTAATTTCTTTCTGGGAGCAAGGTAGTTTTGGAATCTCATTAGCTTACCAACATTTGCATGTGTTAATAGAGTTCTTGCTTTTTTTTAATCTTCCCTTCCTTCCTTACCATTGCAAATGGGAGTTTGCTGAAAATCGGGGAGTCGGGCTAGTGGGGCTGAAAACTTTCTAGACTGCATTTTGGACCTGCTCCGCCATCTTCTGTTTGTGGACCCCTATCCCCAAGTGCACTGGTGCAGGATGGTGTTTCCCCTCCCAGTGGAGCGGGGCTCCTGAAAGGACATGGGCATGCCACTGCCTGTCTCATCCCTGCCCCAATGCATGAGCCATTACCTGTGCCAGAGGAGAATTCCCAATTTCATCGTAAGGATATGTAGCGTCCATCACATCTGGGTTTTTTTCACCTATATTGTATACGTAATCATCAGTGCCTCAAGCCTATCTAATTTTGTCCTGCTGTGTGAAAATCCAGGAGCAAATCCTTCCAGGAACAAATGTCTTAAGAATATGATCCATGGTTATCTGTGACAGCAGAGTTAGTGGGCTCCTTTGTCAGCAGGCTGTGGTGGGATGGAGGGACTAACCACAAGCTCTGCTATGCACAGACATCCTGGGGTCAAGGGGGGGGTTCTTGGGTAGTGTTTGGCAGCCCCTCATAGAGGGAATGGCAAGCCATCTAGTGGTCTGCAGCAGCGTGCTCTGGGTTTGGCAGGGTTTGCTAAAGTGTAGGACCTCCGAATGCCCATTGCCGCACTGACTGCTGAACTGGGCAGAGGATTGCATCTTCAACAGCAGTTATGTTTTACATTGTACAACTTAACCATAAAAATCCAGCCTTGTGTTACTGCCTTTGTACTGAGAGTCATTGGCCCAAATCCAGTTAGTCTACCTTGATGGTCCTTCATGGAGTGCCGTGAGTGACTTCAGCTTCTCACAATCTAATATATGATAGATAAGTGCTTTGAAATCTTATAAAAGAAGAGCTTTAAAGCATTTTTCTCAGGCCTTATGAACATCTGTTTGCTGTGATTTTTTTTTTTTTTTCTACTAACAGGTGTTTGTGCATGATTTGCTTAAAGAAGTCACTTACCTGCCAGACAGCCTGTTATGGGAATGAGATGCTGAACAGATATTTTTTTCTTGCTCTAGGATACTTTCTCTTGTTCTTTCAGATCTTGTGGCCCATTGATATAAAACCATAGCTTTCTCTGGAAACTACACAGCAGCTTTCCTCTCCTATCAGTTGATGTTTTCAATGTATAACAAGTCAGGAAAAGAAAAGAGAAAGATGGGGCTTTTTGTCAAAAACAGTATTATTGTTTTTTTCTGAATGAGGAACAAAAAACTGTTCTCCCAAATATTTTAGATTTTTTTTTTTCTTTCCCACTCCCCTTTCTGAAAATGAAAAGTCCAATAACTGATTAAAACAGACACTTGGGGGAAGATTCCTGGGGAAGCTTTCATGAGGGGAAAGGGAATATCTTTAAAACCTCTTCCTGAAAAATGTCTTACTCTCTAACACCTGTGCCTGGAACAAAAAATGAATAATGTTTGTTTGTTTAAAGAATGCTTGGAAAATTCATTTTCAGGCCAGCTACAGATTAAAGGTTGGGTTTTCTGGTTTTAGCTGTTGGTTTGGTTTTTTTCCTTACAGACTTGCTGTTTGTTTGCTGTAGACTTATTTTCCTTTCTGCAGCTTCTCTCTCATTGCTGCACCACACCAACTGTGTTCCTCCCATCATGTACTCCTTCCTCAAACAAAAGGTCCTGCAGTGAGTGGGAGCCGCCTGGACCTAATTTTGTAGGGTGATGCCCAGGTTGCTCCTGCAGATCTCCGCAGTGACTCTACATTTGTTTCACCTTTTTCCCATGAACACTGTGAACTCCTTGGACTTTTATTACCATTTTGGAAGAGATTTTGACTGGTTTTTCTTAAAGGGTTTTCTTGCCTGATTGCTGGAGGCTGAATGGGTGAGCAGAAACATCTGGGCTAAAAAAAAAAAAGAAAATAAGTTAATAATAATCCAGATAGGCTTGTTTATTGAGCTTTGAGTCTCTGGCAAATAGGTGACTGTAGCTGTATTAAATTACCCTCTGCAAGTATCTAGTCTTCGTTTGTAATCCAGCCTTATAATTTGCTCCGTACTGATTCTGCACCCAGTCCCCTTCCCACAGTTCCCATTTCAAAACGTAGGCCTTTTACTGAATTTTTTTCTCATGATGATATGGCTGACAATAAATTTTATGACCATTTTACCTCTCAAAGGGGGCCATTTGTAGACTGGTCCTTACTTTTGCTATATTCTCTACAGGTATTTTCCTCCTGCATAATCAAGCAGTGTGTTTTCACAGTGGATAGGTTGTTCAGGGGATATTTCTTTCCCACCAGTGATCTGAATTATTGAAAAGAGAAGCAATATAAGGAGAATAAAGCAGGTGACATGTCAAAGCATAATTACTGTGGTTGATGTATTTGCAGTATGAAGGCAACATTACTGTAAAAATATCTCTTGGAGCCCCTCTGGAGGTTACTCATCTGCTGACTATCAGGGTAGCAGCTTTCAGATTCGCTCACAGACCCTTTCTTTGCATTTATAAGACAGCTCTCCCACATGAAATGGTACAAAAGCATGTCATGGCAAATAAAGAAGTTGCTAAGCTCTCTCTTGCTTGGTTTTCCAGCTTGGATAGTTCCATCCTTGTCTGAATTAATAGTAAATGCTGCCCACCTTCATTTACTCTATACTGTCCCCAGCTTTGAGATGGCCACTGTGCTTTCCTCATCTTTGAAGCTGAAGAGGCTTCATGACCTGGATGTCTATCAGTAGGACATGAAGGGCAACTGCTTCATTGAGAGGCGCAAAGCCTCATTCTTCTGTATACTTGTTCTTCAGTGCCTGTATCTGGACCTGTCTAGCAGGGCTGCCCATGGTTGAACTCTTCTTCATTTACTGGGAAGCCTGAGGACCTTCACTTTCAAACATCTAAGAAGGACCTAGCTTGGTGCAAAAATTGAGCATGAATAACCTCAATAAGCCACTATAGTTCCCACGTGTCTGGTGCTGGGATCCCTGTGCCCGACTGCAGAAGCATGACCTAAAGGGGATGGTCTTCCATGGAGAGCTGGTTTACTTAACAGGAGATGTGGGGAAGGTTCCTGTGCTGGCCATAGGCCTTGCACAAACCCCTAGGCTGCTCCTCTTCAGAAGGGCTGAAATATTTTCTTTCTGCCTTGGCTTTAGGGTACGAAGGTGTGTGTAATCCAAAGTCTTATGTTGAGGTTCAAGGAATTATTGTGGTGTAGCAGAGTAATAGTAATAACTAAAAGGCTGCAATGTCCTTGTTTTATATAAAAGTTCCCAGTGCAGGAGATGTGCTGTACCTTTTTTATGCAGCTTTAATGAAGGACTTAAAACTGCAGGTGTCCATTAGCTTTGGTGTGTATTCTGGAGGAATCTCTGTGGCTGTGCCACCAGAAGAAAACTTTCCTCGTGTTTTTCTAAACTCTTTCCAAGACAGTGGCTGAGAATCAGTGGAAATGAATGCCATTATCATCACTGTACATGCGGTATGTTGAAAAGCAAGATTTCTCTTCCAGGGAAAGAAATGTGTTTGTACTCTAAGTTGAATCAAAAAAGCAATGCTTAAAAGGTTTTGGAACAGAAATTCCAGCCTGCTCCAGAATTAACTTCAGTGGAAACCCAACTGTTTCCCTCTTGAGGATAACCAAACACCGCCAAGCATTGAAGATAGCAGATTAGCCATCATGCAAAGGTATGTAGAATCATTTTAGCATTGATATTAATATTTCAAAATAATATGACAGTCAAAAGTGAATGGTATTCAAAAAGTAGATGAATGCTATTAGGAAAAAATGATGAAAATTCTAACAATGATATTACAATGTCCAAATGATTGAAACCAAATTTTCCCTTTCAGTAATTTTGTTAAAACTGACATCTTCTGCAAAATGTTTTGGAGCTGAGACAGCATTTCCCAGGAGAAAAATATTGCTTAAAAAAATCATTTAATTAGGCAGATTCAGTGCACATTATGAAAATTAATACTTGTTTAGGTTTGTAAGACGAAAAGCAATGTGGAATTTAATAGCAGAATGTTCTAATGAAGTGCATCTTTTAATCAATAAATTACCATGATTCTGGTTTACCATCTTTCTCCACCTCTTCTAGCAGCTGAGTACCAGCTGGGTTGGAAATGCTTTCACTGATATAACTGAATGCAGACAGCTAATTTGGTAGTCTTTTAACCTACTTTGTACTTGTCTTTATTTTTGCTCCCATTTTCGCATAACCTCCTGCTACAAACCATACCCTAGATGGCAGGACAAAGAGAGATCTGATGAACACACTTTCTTCTGTGCGTTTACAAGGTTGAGTAGTTAAAGGATTGTTTTCATTATGAACATCCTGCTGTAGTAAAATACCAAATTTAATACATATGACAATTGTTATATTACTTAATCCACTGTTTGCCTTCTAATTTAGCTTGAGTTTGCCTTGTTATTTGGTATGTTAAAGGAAGGCTACAATTTAGCTATTTGGCACGTCCTTCTTATCATCCCATGTACTTTAATATCACATGCTGATGGAGCCTCCAGCTGTAAGACGTCACAGGATAGCAATCTCATCAGTTTGTCCTAGCTGACTTGGGGGGAGGATGCATCTGGTGTCAATTTTGTCAGACCTCTCCATCACAGTTTGGCAGATCTTTTTGTTTATAGGTATACAGGTATACAAGATGCCATGTGCTGTGTCAGGGAGACAGGTGTCTGGATGCTGGGTTGTGTGCTTTGTGCATGGAGACGACAGAATGGGTGCATGTCTTTGGGGACTTTCCGGTCACATGGTGGTGAACTGCATCTGTGCTGGTTTTGTGGTTGTCCAGGAGGGTACCTTCATGAGACACTTGCTGCCATAGCATTGGAGAACAGCAGAACCAAGTGCTGTACCCATACCGCCTTCTGGGAGCAGTTCCCAGCATGGACCTGAGCTGACTTGGTACCTTGCATGGATGACCAGGTGCATGGGGCTCAGGAGAGCTGCTTGGCCAGTTTCTGTGCAGCAGTGCACACATAACCCTGTGAGAAGAGCCCTGCTGGGAAGCACATAACTAGCTTTTCTGTGGCTTCAGAGCTTTGTGCAACCGACGTGACTTCAAAGCTTAGGAAAAGCCACTAGACTGTGTGGTAAAGACCAGAAGTGCAAGCAGCATGTCTGGGGAAGTCAGTTCATGGATCTTCTGTGATTCTGGGAGACTGCTTTTTATTAAACTGCTTTTTCTTATGCTAGTTTGCCAAACCTGAGAGCAATAGAGAGATTTTCCTTTCATACTTTAGAAGGCGTGAGAAAGTAGAGCCAGGCATTGTGCATCCCAGAAGGGCAAGTCAAATCTCCATCAGCAGGATATCTAAGTGAAATTTGCTCTGCATCTTCATGGGCAAATCATATGGAAGCCTTCCTCTGCCAAGCAAGCTCCACAGAAGGATAGTTCATGTGTAAGGTCCCTCTCAGGGCACTGAGCGTGATCTAGCCCATGCAGAGACAAGCCTGGCTACTGCTGGTAGAAGAAATTGCCATGGAGTGATCTGTGGCATTGTAGGACTTGGTGAGGTTGATACAGGGTTTGTAGCTTGGTATCACGAGTTGCTAGAAAGGTTTTGAACGGTGCTGACCTTTTGGTTCTTGACATTTTGCAGTCTAATAAACCCCTTGTCTAATTGTAGGCAGGCAAATTCTGGATTCATTGAAGGAGATTGAGCTCCTGGGTCTCCCTTCCCAGGTGCTGTCCTGCCTACAAACCAGTGGGCAGTGGATCACCACTCCAACTCAAATCACATCCAGATCTCTTAGGTGTGTGGGGGGTGGGTTTTTTTTATTTAGTTAGATACAGGAATGTTTAGTAAATGGCTGCTGGGATCCAGGATAATATTACGGTGTTTTCTTTGGGATTTTTCTGGCGGGTTTTTTGTGATGGACAAAACGCTTCCAGGGGCATTTTAGGAAGAAAGTCACACTGCAGAAGTGAAGATATGATTATCAGGCTCCCTTTCATTTTAAGGATAAGCAGGATTCAGCCCATCAGAGGCAAGATGCTTGCATGTGGCCATTCGGTTTGTGTGCCACACATGTGATCAATTTAACCAGGGGAGGATTTAGGCAGGGTGGGGAGGCCGATGTTTCTTGTGACATGTGGAATGTTAAGCCACAAAAATGCAACCACAAAATCAGCAGATTAGAATTCCCATTTGTAAGGAATAAATAATCATTATGGTGAGATAGTCCATGAGGGATTAACACGGCTGCTTCCAATTCTGTTGCTCTGTTGTTCGATGTGCTGTG
>VYZV01013290.1:50780-174977 GCA_013401275.1 Pandion haliaetus | reverse complement strand
CCCCTTTTTTTTATTTTCCTGGGTTTTTTTTCTTTTTCCTGGTTGGTATTGTAGTTGTCATGGTGATTTATGGAATGAATGCAACTTTGCGAGGTTTGTCTCTGTATGTACCTCTTGTTTTTCTTCTTGCTTGTAATTATGTTACACACCTGTTGTTCCCCATTGGGGCCCACGTGCTCAGAGAACCGATGCTCACGTTGCAGTTGGTTTACTCGGTTTTACAACATTTGTTAGTTGCATCTGACAGATCTATTCTGGCTTAGTGCCAAAGAGCTGCCTGGCAGCATAAATCATTCTTGCACTGAAGAGAAGAGCATGGTATCTATTTCACGTTTCCACCCACCAGAGCCTCATAAATCTACACAAATGTTTCAAGAAACAGCTTTGATTGTTTAGAATGAGTTAATGCTGCAAAGCCCTTCCTAGTCCTGAACTGAGTCTGGGGCTCTGACTCCCCAGGCTTATAGGGTTAACTTAGATTTATAGGATATGTCTACATCGCTCTAGAAAAGCAAGCCTGAGAGCAGTGGAAAGCACGTTGGCTTCTGCTCTCCACAAGCTTCTCATCTACACCAAGGCCTCCCTGCTCATGTGTCTTGGTGCTGAGTACCTGATGTCACGTTAACTGCTCTGTTAACCTGCCTGGCATACGCAGCCGTGTGTCTGCATCCTCTGATAGGAAATCTCCAAACAGGTGTTGAAAGCATTCCCCTGCCTTTTCTCAAAATGCAATGTGCATGCATCCTTAATTTGCCCTTTTAGTCCAACAACTGAGGAGGCATAGGCTGCTTTATTTGACAGAGGAGAAAAATGTACATTTGAGGATGACCTTAGACACTCTGAATTGTCTTCAGAGGAGCTTCTCTTCTTCACTGGAGGGAGCCTGGCTTTCTAACTTACACCTGTATTAGGTGGTACGAATGAGGTAGGTGGTGCTACCCTTTGCAAGCCTTCAGAGCCATAAACGGTGTTTTCGTCTGGGGTGAGACATCCCCTGTGGCAGTTTGTAGGTCACAGCTCTTCCGTGGCTTTCTGTTCCAAATTAATAACCTAACTCCATGAGCATGGAGTTATCCTTTATCCCACATAGATCTTCTGTAGCTTGTCCTCGAGGCAGTCACTTTGTTTTTTGTAGATCTGTTCTGTGCTAAGGAAATTCTTGGAACATGGCAAAATTCTTTGTCTTTCAGAAATTTTCTGATCATCAAAGATTTGTTTGATGGCAGAGTGTCTCTGTTCTCAACGTTTTACTAGTGGGCATTTTGTTCTCTTCTAATATGGTCAATGCAACTACTCCCAAGTGAGTAAGGAAGTCATTCTTTTGTGTATCATCAAGGAATATGTCAGAAGCTTTGTAATTGTCTTGCAGCTATTTTTTATAAACTTTACAGGGGACTAGTGCAGGAAGCAGGAAAAATGTGGCTAGGGTCTTCAGGTTAATTAAAACAGCATTTGGCAAATCTCTGAGTGTGATTTCAAATGTAATCTATCAGCTACAAGAAGTCTTACTGTGAAAAGAGCAATTAATGAAGAGCTGTTTGCAGCTGTAGTGATTTCTCTGATACCGAAGAAGAGGTAGTCTCATTTGCTGCAGAGAGAACAGATCAGTCATCAGATCATTCATGTTTTCTCTACCTATGTGGCTGTTTAGATGAAAACTGTCAATATTTAATGTTACTGAGACTCCTACTCTGCTTTTAAACTTTGCTGAAGTAACCAAATCACTTGAAGGTTTCTAACAAAAACCAAGGGGAGAACATGACTACAGAAGCTTCATTTCCATGGGAAGTCAGACTGAAAAATAGCCCCGTAGTTTGATTTGTCCTCGCTGTGGACTGGAAGCACCAATTCGCAGCCTGCCTCACACCCTGCAAACAGCACTGAAGCGGCACCTCCAGGTATTTGAATTTGCAAGGCATGGGCAAGAACAAGCAGAGCAGACACTGCCCATACCATCTTGTAACATTAGCTTCCCAGAGCACAGGTGTATTTAGAAAGGACCATCAGAAGTTTCATGAAGTATTCCTATCTTTGACAAAAGCATAGTAATCAGCAATAATTCTCAAAGCACTGCTTGGAATTCAAGATAAAAAAGGATTTAAAAAAAAAAAAAAACCAAGCCTCAGTATTTGCCTGTCTTTTGTGCTGTCTGATTTTCCATGTAATCGATGACGATTTGATTCAGCAAAGCGCTTCCTGCCGTGCCAAACTCTGAATGTGTGAGGAATCCCGTTGACTCTACTGAAACAGGTGTGTTGTGCTTAGCATGGTGTGTGTTGTTGGAAGCATGGCATGCACTAACCCAGCAGATTTGTGTTATTACAAAGCCTTTTTGCACGATTGGTTCCACGGGTCAGATGGGGGCATCGGGTATTTTATACAGGCTTGAAATGATCTAAATTGTGTTGCTGGCAATGATTTCCAAGACAAGATGCATGAGTGGTTACAGTATCTTGCTATAAACCTCGAGGAGCGGCTTTGACTTTTGCTCCAAACATGTGCTAAAGGCCACTGCCACTTGCTCCAGCTGCAAGTGTGCAGATCCATGACAGCCAGGTGCAATGCCAGAGATGTCATTCCATACTGGTGCATTTTAGTGATGCTAAGCAAGGATGTTTGGGTGGATCCACAGCATTTTTAAAGGTAAGTATGCTTATGAAGTGGCGAGGCTTTAAATAATGTACGTTCTGCACCAGAAATGCTAAGGCTGTCGTATTTATATTTGATAAACTGTGTCTGTAGTGCATTCATTAGGGATGGGCAAGGGGTCATGGGTGATGAAGCATCCTTGGATTTTGCTAGCGAGATGGGACTGTAGTTAGAAACCAGTTAATTACATCTGACCACTGGACCCCCCAATGTAGGTGACAAAAAGAGGGAGCAATTGCTAGATCTGATACTGTGAAACTTCTGGAGTCCTAAACAGAAGAATAGCCTTTTAAGGGAACTTGAAGTTTTATTTCTTGCGCTGTTTACGCAAACCTCAGCAAAAGAGGAGGACATGCAGTTGCAGACCATCACAGCTTTGGGATAGCTGTGTCAAAGAAGGAGGGAGCTGGTGAACCATTTTCTATTAATTGCTCTCTTTTTAGTGGATACACAGAAAGTTTTGATACATTTGTAGATGACAAGTTCACCAGTGGCTCATTAAAGTTATGACTGAGGTGTAACCTCTGGTTCACCAATTCTCTAAAGCAGAGAGAGTGGAAGGATATGCTGAGAAATGCTCATCTGTGACATACATGTTCCTTGTACTATTTCTCTAAGCACAGAGATACTGTGTAGATCCTGAGCTAGAGCGGCTGCTGGGGAAAATGGCTTGCTTGTTGTTTTTAAAATATAAAATCCTCTGAGTGTCATTTATATCCCTAAGTGTAGCAAAAGAATTGCTGGCTCTTTCTGTACTGTAGCCTGTCCTGTTTACAAACAGATGTGTTACTGCCTTAAGTCGGATTTGGTATAAATCGATCAAAAAAATCAAAATTAGCCTTGTAAAATTCCCATAACGATTGCATGACAGAAAACTGGCTGAGTACCTCGGCGATGCTCCCTAGCCTGTGATTTGGAGAGGCGACTAAACAAAAATGCAGCCTGGCTTGTTTAAGTGTAGAGGACTCTCTCCTCTGCATGCAATTGTTGCTATGTGAGAGAAGCTGTGGCTCTGTCTCTGAGGACATGAAGACAATTTTTAGGCTCTCTCGTACAATACTTCATTACTTAAATATGCATTGTCTTTCAGGACCACCTCTCTCCTCTCCCCTCCCTAATACACTTCATCATAAACTTCTACAAAAATGTATAAATAAATAAAATAATCCAGGTTCCTTTTTCTTAAACAAAAATTTAATTAAATGGAAGTTAGATCCCTTTGGAATACAGAAAAACAACTTTAAAGACACTCTAGACATTGGCTTTAAGGATTTCCTTCCCTCTTTTTACCTAATAGACTCCAATCCTAGGATTGTATTTCTCTGCTTCAATGCTAAAAGGCTTCTTAAAAGAAGCAATATTCAAAGGCCTAACCCAGACATTTTATGAGATGTCATACATTTTCAGCTGTTCATAACATAAAAAATAAAATAAAATACTGCAGGTTACTTTATCAAAGAGAAAGTTGATTTGTAATTCCCAAGGTAGAATTATGAAAATACCTTGAGAGCATTACAGGAACAGACATTTATGAGAAGTAATAAAATTAGCTGACTGCAGTACAAATTTGCTGAATGCTTTTGGAGGAGAAAATATGTTCCTTCCCCCACTGCCCAGAGAAAATCAGACGAAAACTGTCAGTTTGTGAGGCCTTTTCTGCGACAAATCAAAGCCATTCTTTAGCAGAATAGCGTTTCTGCAATGTTACCCTGGGAAAACGATGTAGACCTGATCTTCCTCCCACTGAAACAATAGAAAAGGAGCTAATGGTATCGACAGGAGCAGTACTGAGTATTAACAGAGCTTCATGTATGGGAGTGGGGCTGTTTCCTGGCTACCTTCCATCCCCAGACTGTTGCCTCACTAGTTTGGTTGACTTGAGGATGAAGGGGGGAGGATGGGAAGACTTAGCAAGGGGTCAAAGACCAAATCGTAGAGGGCGCTAAATGCCTTCAGGTCCATAGAAAATCCAACTCGCAGAACTACCCTGTTCAGACAGCAGTTGTAGAGCTTGTCGCATCTTCTCTTTTTGAATGTGTGGTACCACCCCGTCCCAGCTCACAAGGAGAACTGTAAGAGTCGATGGGAGTCCCCTATGGACTTGCATCCTGAGTCAGTCAGAGTGTGGCCCTAAGGCTAACAGATGCCACAGACAATACCAGCATCAGGTGGGGCACTGTCACCTGCTATTGCCTTGCATATAACCAGTAATGTGGAGTCTATTAAAATGTATCTTCACAGCATCTGGAGTCATTTTAAGGACATGGAGAGATCTGTCTCCACTTCCCTTTGATAAGCTCTTCCCATAGTTTTTTCTTGCAACTGGCAAAATAAATAAAGTACCTTCTTTCTCTTTTGAATGTGTCTCGTGTAACTTCTGGCTGGGCTGTACCTTTCTCTGCGAAACTGATGAATCTTTCCACATGCACAAGTTTTCCTAGCAAAGATGTGTGTAACTGCAGTCAGTACATCTCCATCTCGTGCTAAATTGACCAAGCTACTTAAGTCTCCTACTGTGAGGCCTGTTTCCTGGTCTTTGAATTACTCTGCTGATCTTCTTTGTATTTGTGGTTTCTTAAGAAAACAGGGCTTATGTGGGTATACTGAAAGTGGATTTATGTGTCTGCCTGCTCCCCTCCTTCCCCCTCCTTGTTAACCCTTGAATAATTTCACAAAGGCAGGAAGAGTCTTAAAGGTCTTTATACTGCACGTTACCTGAAGATACACAGCCAGGAAGAGGAGGGAAATCCTTAGTGCCTTAATGAGTGAGAAGCTGGAGAGTGTGTGCTCAGCTGCTGTTAGGTATCCAAAAATCCATGCTGGAGCGACCTGCCAAAACTAGTTTTCTTGAGTTACGCTGCTCCTGACGATGCTTCTTTTGAAGGCTGGTTGCTGGAGCCATGTGATATCACGGTTTAGTCTCACCGTACTCAGATACAGAACTGGGTATCTTGTATATCCAGCCCAGGAAAGCAACGTGCCAAGAACTGGGGTCTGTGGTCACTGATGAGCATCCAGGCTCATCATCTGAGAGCTCTAGCTGGTATCCCCTAGCTGCAAAAGTCTCTCTGGGCACTGGTTGTGTTCCTGCCTGCCTTGTTTCAAGAGGCAAATCTGTTCAGATGGCTCTATGTCTTCATAATTCACTATGCTGACAGTCTGTCTTGTGTGTGTGGATTTTATTGGCAGCATTTTGAGAAGAACTTTCAAATCATGGATGAAAATGTTGAATAGTCTTGGGCTCGTTACCAACCCCTATAAATTTTTTGTTAGAAAAAGCTCCCATCACAGACGTTTCTCCTTTTTTTTTTTTTTTTTTTTTTCTTCACAGCTGCTTTTTGAAATCTTTCAGTATAGTTAGTTTTCAAACTGCTGGAGTGTTTTCTATGAATATTACGTAGTTCTAGTTCTGTAAGCGGCAACTTACAGCAACTCCTTTGGCTTACTATTGTAAATTGATGCAGTTTTACCAACTAATGCTGAATAATCTCAGAAAGGAAGGGATTTATTTATTTTTTTGACATGACTATTTTCTTTAATGTTATATTGAGCACCACAAATTATCTTATTTCTTTCCTAAGGATCTTCTCTGCTCAGTGAGTACTCTGTCCCATGTCCCTGTTCTTTTTTGAGGATTTATTCCAAACTAGTTCATTCAACCAAAGTTAACTAAACTGGTATAAAAACTGACTTAAACTTGAATGTTTATTTCCCCTGTATCCTGAGCACAGTTTGTTGGCTTGCCTGAATTCTATAATGCTGTAGGTGGCTTTGGAGAAGAAAAAAAAAAAAAAAAAAAAAAAAGAGGAGTGTGCTGTTGAAGTACTTGATATTGCAAAGAAAACTGAAAATTAAATGCATTTCCTTTTCTCTGATCCAGATTTAATCTTCATTTCTGAGTCTGTGCCTAATTTGTCACAGAATCTCTCACTTGTTCAATTAAATTTTGAGTGTTTAGCAAAATTACTTAAGTGAAAGAACATATGCCTTCAGGATATGTATGTGTTTCCTGGTCTAAATATTATTTCCTTTTCGTCTTCCATTGATTAATCATTTTGGTTTTCCCTCTCTCTAAATCTAGTTAACGAACCAACTTTCTTTAATCCCATGTGAAATTTACTGTACATCCCATTCATAAATCTTGTGTTCACCCGTAGCTAATAAGAAACAACAGTCCAGGTATCGTCCATCATCTCTGCTGTGGGCTGGAGCTCTAGCGAGAGCAGTGGAAGGAGGACAGATTACTCCATAGCAGCATCTCTGAGCAGAGTTGTTTATAAATGAGGCTGAAGTTAGAAATGCAGAAGAGCAAGCTTCAGTCTTCATCTGAAACATGTATGAAAGTAAATTATTTTTAGGTTTTATTAGAGAACAGACTGCTGTTAGTAATGAACAATATGACCAACATGGATTGCACCTTCAGGCACTGACTTTTTCTAATTTCTTTTGTTAATTAAGTTGGAGAATTTTCTTCATGGTTGCATCCTATCCTAGCACTGTATTCCTTATTTAGACCTCTTGCCGTTTTTCCTCAATTTACTGCTTGCCGAATGGCCACTGTTACGGTTTTTTTCTTGGTGCGAAAGCATCTTCCTAATGTCACCCTTTCTCAAAAAAACCTTTGCAGCTTCATGCAAAAGATGTACTCCATCTCTGCAACCCTGCAGCACGCATAGCATGAGCAGGAGCACAGTCCCATGTTTGAGAAGGGATCAAACACTTAATCCAGGAGCATCTTCTGACCGATACCAAACTGAAGACCTAGAAGATGAGTAATTTTAAAGTTCTCTTCAAGCAGAGAGGACAGCAGGGAATATGCTACAAAAGGCAGGATGCTGAAGAGAGAATATTTTTAGCTCAAAGCCAGTGTTAACAGTGTTAAGGATGTAGATTGGCCAGGAATGAAGACAGACTGGATGCTCTTTCAGCATTACTTGGCTCAGGGGTAAAAACAGATGCCTTTGGGAGAAGCTCTGGGCAAAACCAGGCGGATGTCAGCTTAATTATGAAAAATATTCTATGGAGCCATATCTATGATGGTAAAAAATCAGATTTGCTAATCTGGAGGGCCTCCTCCACCTGAAGTACAGCTAATTTTTGAAAGGTTTCCCTGCTCAGATGGAAAAATGTATACAGCATTCTCTAATCTTCAGCTGAAGCTTTTCCACCTCTTCTTCAGTCTCCTCTACCTGCCTTTGATGCCTATGTATCTCAGAAGTAACAGGAAAGAGGAGTTGGTTGTCTCTTTCATTAGTGAAAGTTCAGTAAAGGAAAATATCTGAAAAACAGTTGTTAAAATTCAGAGGCATAGTCTTCACACTGCTTGATATTTTCTATAAACTGTGTGTGTGTACATACATGTATATAAAATATGTATGTGCGTGTATATGCCTATACCCATATATAAATTGTTTGTGTACATGCAAAAACAGTTGCAGAATATGCATTTTCCCACATTCACATATTTTGACCTTGTCAATTATCTCACCTCCCCAAAAAACCCTCCACAAGAAAAGAGTTCTTATTTCCTGCTTATTACTCCTTTGCAAATTTGCTCCTTTTCAAAAAAAGCTTTGCTGCTTTCCTCTCAAATGGAAAGCAGTAACAAAGCCTTTCTACAGAACAGTGAAATATAATCCTAAAATTTTCAGGGAAGGCTTTTGAAGTTCCTAGTGTAATGGTGTGTTTGTCCAATATTTAATGTGTTGAGGGGTTTTTTTTATTCCTTAATGTCTTTAAAGTATTCCCATCAGTTGCAGATTTAAGGTGCTCATTATTTTTTTTCTTGATGCACAGTGGCAGTATTTTAGATAACTTATGTTTTCCCTTTGTTGCCCCCTCAGCAAGCTTGCTGATGACACCAAGCTGTGGTGTGGTCGACGTGCTGGAGGGAAGGGGTGGCATCCAGAGGGACCTTGACAGGCTTGAGAGGGGGGTCCATGCAAACCTCATGAAGTGCAACAAGGCCAAGTGCAAGGTCCTGCACATGGGTCAGGGCAACTCCAAGCATAAGTATAAGCTGAGTGATGAGTGGGTTGAGAGCAGCCCTGCAGAGAACACTTGGATATACATGGGAGTATTAGTGGATGAAAAACTGAATATGAGCCAGCAATGTACAATCGCAGCCCAGAAAGCCAATTGCATCCTGGGCCACATCAAAAGAAGCGTGCGTGACCAGCAGGTTGAGGGAGGTGATTCTTCCCCTCTACTCCACTCTTGTGAGACCCCACTTGGAGACTGTGTTCGACTCTGGGGTGTAGTGTGAGAAAGACATGGACCCACTTGAGCGGGTCCAGAGGAGGGCCACAAAGATGATCAGAGGGCTGGAGCACCTCTCCTATGAAGACAGGCTGAGAGAGTTGGGCTTGTTCACCCAGGAGAAGAGAAGGCTCTGGGGAGACCTTATAGCAGCCTTCCAGTACCTAAAGGAGGCCTACAGGAATTCTGGAGAGGGGCTTTTTACAAGGGCCTGTAGTGACAGGACAAAGGGTAATGGCTTTAAGCTGAAAGAGGATAGATTTAGATTTGATGTAAGGAGGAAGTTTCTCCCTGTGAGGGTGGTGAGGCACTGGAACAGGTTGCCTGGAGAAGTTGTGGCTGCCCCATCCCTGCCAAGGCCAGATTGGATGGGGCTTTGAGCAACCTGGTCTAGTGGAAGGTGTCCCTGCTTACGGGGGGAGGGGTTGGAACTAGATGATCTTTAAAGTCCCTTCCAACCCAAACCATCCTAGCATTTATTCTAGAGAGAATTCCTAAAAGTAACCAGATTCAATCCCAGTGCTACTCAAACAACGTAATTACGCTAAAAGTAGAACTAGTTCTCTTGTGTAAAAATCTTGTTTTGATGCAATGAAAACTACATAGTAACTTGGGTCAAGGTTGGCAAAGAAATAGTGGAAATATATCCCTTCTCCGGTGTTTTCTGCATCTCGGAAAATCCAAAGTTCTGTTATGATGTATGCAAAGTGAGGCACCTCGATTTTTATTATTTTTCAAAAGAAAATTTCTGAATATATTACAAGAAGAATATAGAAACCCAAGAACAAAATATTTCACATTACAATTAGCTGATGCAAAATAATTTCACAAATACATTTATCCTGGACAAACCAAACTAGTATTTTTGTTTGTTTGTTTGTTTTTTTGGGGGGGTGGGGAGGGTTAATTTACTGAAATAGTTTGTGAACTGGAAAAAGAAGTATCAATATCTATGTACATCTATCTAGATACTCAATGCACAGTATATTTCCTCATAAAAGAAGCAATGGGGATATGGCAAATTATTTTCCTTTTTTGTCATTCCTCTCTATTGTTCTTACTGCTTGACATGAAGGCTAAACTAGTTCATGGCTCCATTGAACTTGGTGCCATACCATGCAGAGTAAGATGTGGATCCTGTGCTAATATTGTTTTGAAAGACTTAAGCCAGAGTGTGCCAGATTTTACAATTCATTTCAGTGAACTAATTGTTGCTCATTTTTGTGGTCACAAGGAAAATCATTTAAGATATACATATAATCATACATATTTCTTGATCTAGAGGCTACGGGAATGAGGCCTTAATGCTGTTTACCACCTTGGGGGACATTAAAATGATGGGACTGGAAGGGCTGTTTAGGTTATAGCAATCTAATTATACCCAGAGGAGAGAGTACCCCAGCATTCAAAACCACCTGGTAGGGGAAATCTCCTGTGGATCCAAATTACGGGGTTTTTTTCAGTTAAAGAATAAGCATCTTTCATTAGCTGAGCAACTAAACTGTGACAGTTTTAAACACAGTTCATACCCACTGAAAGCAGGGAATTCCATATCGTGTGTGTGTGTGTGTGTGTGTTCAGATGCTTCAGTATCNTCTGTAGCTGCCAGCAGCAGCACAGGTACAGAATGGCTTCATCTCAACAGAAGCAGAAAGGTTTTGTGTTGGATCTGCACAGTGGTGCAAATTTTAAATGGCAAATCACGTTACACAGTGCATCTCAAAATACCTGTTAGCCGTTCCTCTCCACAAGCACTTCTTGTTTGTTTCTTCACAAATTCGACTGTGGTGGCTAGGTGGAAAGTCTGAAAGAAAGGTGGGAGTTTGCCATAACTGTCTGATTGGTGTTAGATCAGATAGGAGATACCTAAGACACTGGACATTGTGCTCTAATGAAAATAATAAAATATTGTAGCTTTCTGGGGGTAACTAGAAGAAAGGAGAAATAATGATTTATCTCCTCTAACATGTTAAAATATTTCTGATTTGCTTCTAAACCTTACAAAACTTCCTTTGTAAACCTAAGTAACCAAGCTTAGATTTAGCTTTGTTTTCAAACACTTCCCAGGCTTTCTTTGGGACAACCACTGCATTTTATTGTGAGTGTTTGTACATGTGCATAGATATAGGTACAGATTAAATGTCACCAGTACCTAGTTCCCCAGGTCATGGCCTGCTTAACAAAATGACTGTTCAGTCTGGGAGTGCTTTCTTTAGGATAGGGTTTCTGCCTGTTTTCAAGGTAAGACAGAACAGTCAAATATTTATGAATGTTACAACATTCCAGATTTCCTTTCTAAGGCTACTTGAGGCCACTTGAAGAAGTAAATCTGTCGTGGTGATGGAGACAAGCTTCATTTGCACACTTCCTTTCATCTCTCTCCAAACAAATGGTTCATTCACACTTCCTAGGTCAATGGTAGCAACCATGCTTGGTTTCTCTGTGGAATGAGCCGGACTGCTCATGGTCATTTACATGATGCTGGTGTATTATTGACGAAAAGATTTGAACAATCCAAACACATGTTCTCTTTACTCTTCTTTTCATGCATTTGATATACTCAAATGGACCAGTAATCATCGAGACCCTGTGTTTACCCTGGAATCAGGAAGACGGAGCAGCTATCTTCCTTGCAAAACTGTTCTTCTGCAGATGTTTCTCCATTAGAAATTATTCAGGGACTTTTCCCTAAGGCAGTCACAAGCTACTGCAATGACTAATGAATTCCGGTTGCTCTGTACAAGGCCAGATTTGGACCTGTGACTCTGAGCTGAAGGATGACCTTTTTAGTATCTCACCGGTCCTCCCACCTCTATGCCTTTCATGCTTACATCAGCACTTTCTCTATTCCTTAATGAGGTGACAACTCCATCTATTTCATAGTCGTTTTTCTCTTGACCTCCCACATTGGCCGTCAAGTTCAGTTTGACTTTGCTGCAGATGGGGCTCTGTGCCTAGAAATCTCTTTCTAGCCCTAAAAATTAAGTCCCTCAGCTGCTGCTAAGGAAACTTGGCTAGATGGTGGGAAACTCTATCACAACAGGGCTGGAAGGAAAACAGAGAAGAGAGTGAGCAGGCTGGTCTGTACCTCCTGTTTCAGACTCAGAGCACCGTGCCCACATCTCTCACTGCCCAGGAGGATGCTCGTCTCTCTCACAGCCAAGGTCAGTTGGCGAGGCCAGCCTCATGCTGCTGTCCTCCTGATGGCATGACATAAGGATCTGTGTGGTGACCTAAAACAAGTTGCCTCTGATCTCAACCAATCCCATGTCAGGTTTTTGTGTCCTGGCCAATCATTTGTTGCTGTTTCTGACCAATCCTGTCCAGCCATCCACCCCTGGAGAGTACATAATAGGCCTAAGTAGAGGCAGATGTGAGTTTGCTCTGCTAAATGCAGTGCCAGAATTTCTGTGGGTTTGGGGCCTTGTTTTAATCCTTCCTGATAAGTAGCTGTCAGTGTCCCATACAGTTATGCTTAGTGGTTCTGTGTTAGCTTTTCTCAGCAGGGGCTGCTCCCTCCTCAGGGGGAGCGCAGGAGATGGCTTCAGCGGCTGTAGTTTTTCATCTCCAGCGCTCATCTGGAAGGCACCTGCTGCGTCAGGCTGTGGATTGAAGCAGGGTTGCGGACAGATGGAAAGTTATGATGTGACTTGAGAGCAACCCATGCTCTCTGGTGAAATCCCAGGTGTAAAGTGGTTGCTGTTGAAGCTATGAGGAAAACTCCCATGAATGTCAATCGTGCAGACTCCACATCTGACACGTTCCTCGGGGAGAAGGTGGCCAACTGTGTGTTCCATCAGCTTTAACGAGAAGCGAGCAGATAAATGGTGGAGGCAGGGACTGTGCAAGGTCACCTCTTGGCCTGCCCTCTATGGAATCATGTCGATGAAAGCAGTTGAGTCACCTGTCCCTGGAGGTATCTGATGGATGTTAAGAGCCAGGTCTTGGCACTAAAGAGTGAGTTGGGCCTCGCTGCCCGGTCTGCGTCCCCAGCTGAGGCATGAAGGTAATGTCTTAGCCAAATGTTCACTCAAGCACACCATAGCTGCTTAGCTTCTTCTGTGTGAAAGAACTTCCTTCCCTTCAGGGTATTCCCTTGATTTTTAAAAAGTCAAGCAAATATTTAAGAGTGGATTAGAGTCTAGCTCAACATATCCATCATTCACCATCAATTATCCAGGTCATTAATATGATTATGCTCAGCTCGGGACTTCTCTGTGTCTGAATGTACCAAAAGCTAGGAGGAACTAAAGGTGGAAATTTATAGCAAGAACATTTACCTTCCCCCCCGCTTTATTTAATGGCACGCAGGCTTTGACCTAAAGTGTAATTTTCTGCAACATTTAAGGCAGATAAAGTATCTTTAGCAGCCAAAGGAAAGCTCAGAGGTAACATTATCTAACTAGCAAACAGATGGAGGATTTAACATTCTTGGTAGCTGAAATTTTGGACTCTGGCCAAACCATGTTAATGGATTTTTTAGCAGTCATTCTTTTCCTATGAAAGTGGAGGACACAGATTAAAAAAAAAAGCGGGTGGGGAGGAAACATCTAGCAATACAGGCAGGAGCAAGGAAGAATACCAGCTTGATCATGAGCAGTATGGGGAAAAAATAAAAGCTTGTGTTTCAACAACTGGGGCATGGCATGTAGGATTCAATTAAAGAAATAAGATAAGTCACCTCAGAAGCCCCAAATCTTCGACTTAATGGAGACAAGCCTGTTGAATAGTAAGTGGGATTGTTATTCAGCGTTAACTTTGCCTTCCTATGGAAACTGCAGAGAAAGAAGATGTCCTCTGAAGAGCTCTCGTTCCAATTAAGTTGCAGGAAGCAAGTCAAAGTCTAAACTCCCTGATCCACAGATATGTCCAGTTACTTGTACGCTTGCAGCAAGCCCTGGTGCTCCCTTACAGTCCCTGGTATTTTGCTGTGTGCCAGACGGCTTTCCTGATTACCACAGCCATAAGCTTTCTTGCTCTGTAACGCATTCTCTCTGGGTTTTAAACATAACAGATTGGGCCCTGAAAGAGCTATGTAATGGAGACCACAGGGCTCAGGAGACAAGAACGTGTGTTCCAGGAATTACTGGTGAAAACTCTGTGGTGTACAGAAGGCAACTGAGGGGGTACGAGCCCTGGGAAACCATGATAACTTGCCATAATTTGGATCCACCAAATCCTATCATTTACTGCCAGTGCACCCTCAAAACTGTATGAAATTTGTGATTTTTTTTTTCATAAAATGTCTGTATTTGATGATAATAACTTTTAACACTATTTGGGTGAGTTTTGTTATTATACACTATAAAAACTTTAGTCTCTCTAGCAGGGAGATGGGAAGTATCATGTGGCTGAAACGATTAATAATCGATAGGAGTAAAGATGGTAATTCAGAGGATTGGGTTGAACGGCCGGGCACCTCTGCAGAGATCTGGAACCACTCTTTTCAGAAAGCAAAGAGGCTGACGCTGGAAGGTTGGAAGGCATTTGCTTTGACTAGCCTTGCTCTTTTCCAAGCAGAGGTTTGGGAGCAAATGGATGACATTAACACTCTGCACTGATTACAAAACGCTGAATAAATCATACAGAGGTCTAATTCCACCAGATCTCATTACCACCGGATTGAACTTTTCACTAACTTGCTTGTCTCGAGTGATCTGAGTCAGCACATCAGCTCTGAGCATCCCAGGATTTGGGAACGCTGGAAACAGATCTGGTTCCAAACACTGGCGCTCAAGAGCATTCTTACAAGTCATTTTCCAGCAGGCAAAACCTAAAATATTACAAAGAGAGAGTCGGAGGCCAGCAGAAACTCCAGCTGAGAGCTCGGAGCTGCTCCAATGCCAGAGCATCCATCTTTCAAAAGTTTAATGAGATGAGTTTCCATCAGGCACTTTCACAACTGGGCCACCAGCAGTGGCCTTGGACATGGTGTCTCTCTCCCCATGGTGTCTGGACAGCAGGAGCTGTGGTTCAGACCCCAGTGAGAAAGCAGGAGGGTGAAAATTTGTGAGAGCTAATTAAACAAGACAAGATTTTTGCCTGGCAGGGATTCATGCCAGATATACTACATCCTGGGAAACCATTTCAGACTTTGCCATAAAGTGCTTGTGGAGAGAGAGCGGGATGGCTTGCCAGACTTCTTTTCAAATATAGTACTACAGATTTCCTTTACTTTTTTGGAACTGGTATGGTCATAAATTATCTGCCTAGCACAAGGTTAAACACAGGACAGTGAGAGTTGTGAAGTCTCGTAGATGAAAGGCCCCAGTGTAAGCAGGGAAATGGTCATAGATAATGTTGTCAGGCCATGCCTCAGCTGAGCATGCAAAGCATGCTCTGAGAGCTCAAGACATGACCATCAGTCTCAGGAGGTCTATGTTCACATGCCTGCTCTGCTACTGGCTACCTGTTGGTATTGGGACAAGTTTTTAGGTTCTCTATGCTTTAGATTCCCATTGGTAGGTAAGGATGTTACAATTCCCTCCTCTGCTGCAAAATGCGTTAATGCCACACTAATGCTTGGAGCCTGCATTAAGGAGAGCAGCAGGAATCTAAGCAGTAATGCTGTCCTCCCATGGATACCTCCCCACCAGTGGGTCCTACCTCTAACCTGGATGATGCAAGGTCTTGGGCAATTGCCCTAGCAATGACTGGTAGGTGAAACAGCAGTTCATTTCTTCATGCAGACCCAGCCTCACATCCTGACCAAAGTGTTTGAAATAGCATCATTGATCAAGAACAGGTGAAAGAACAAGTTGTTAGCTGGAGTTTGGTCTCTGCCCAGACACCTCAGCACACCTGTGGTGTCAGCTCTGCATTACCACAGAGGAAGAAAAACTCCGTAACGCCTTTAAGAATGGTAGTGGGACCTGAGGAGTGGATGATGTTCCCTCAGAACTCCTGGGGTACAGACCAGGCTTACTCCAAACCTGACCTCTGGGTTTGTGCCTGCACTCTGGAAATGGACCTAAATTGCAAACGCCATCACTTCCCATTTCTGTGCTTTGCTGGATCGGTGACTTAGGGAGGATTCACAAAAGCACTTCTTTGGCTCAGAGCTGAAGGTACAAAAAGATCTAGCTGATACTCAGGAATACTTCCATTGCGGTAGGTAGTAACTGAGCTTTCCAGAGAAATGACACTAATGCTAATAGAGGCTCTTAGGGTTAGATGCTGCTTAGCTAAAATTGGGTCAGTTAGAGATACATTGCAGTTGAACTTCTATAATCTGGAAATTGTTTCTGTGCAGACCGTATTTATCATGTTTCTCAGCTACATCCAGCCTTTGGAGAGCACTGTGCATCCTAACTTTCTCTGTTAGAGAGTCATAGTTGCCTTTGTTACTGTATTTTTTAATTCACCTGTTTCTACATCACATATAATACAAATTAATTAAAGCCAGAGCTAAGGAGACCCTCTTCCAGAGAAGGAGATTTGAATACTTCTGAGTACTTGAATACTTCTGAACTATATTTCAGAGGGAGCAGTGAGCAGGTGTTGGGGAAGAGAGATGAGTTCTGAGAAAAAAAAAACAAAGATGACTGGTCTGAAAGAGTAGTAGCCCACAGATGTGTTTGCTGATTCATTGGAAATTAAAAGCAGATACAACAGTTTGGGGAGAAAGTTCTACAGCACCAGGTCTGCCTCTCTGTACAGACACTTACGGTATTGTTCCCCAGTACAGGAAGGAGAGGTTTTTGATGTTGTATGCCAGTTCAGTCTCATCCAGCCCAGATTTTAGTCTCTTGTGGGTAGACATCAGTCGTAAACAGATTGGAAAACTTAGACACTTTTCTTGGAAGGAAGCGTAGGGGGTTTTTTGTTGTGTGGTTTGTGGTTGGTTTTGGGTTTTTTTTTTTTTTTTTTTTTTTTCAACACACCGCTGATTTCAAAGCAGTGTGGTTTGGGCGATAGCCCAGTATTCTTGGTTTTCTATTCTCCTTGTTCATCTTATACAGCGTAAATATCATATTTCCTCTACAGGAAAATATATAAATACTTGTGTATCTGTGTGTATAGTCCATCTGCATTTGTGTGGATGTGGAATTGCTAATACTATGAGTTTTCAGGATCGGGATACTGGATGCTGAATACAGCAAAACAGTGTTGTGGAAAAGGACCTCAACATTGGAAAGGAAACTGGTCCCTGTTGTGGCAATCCCATCCTCACATCTGTCTTCTGCCATGGGCTGGCAAGTGGTCTTTAATGCTGTTCATTAACTGCTGTTGGTTGGCATGAGCCACAGATGGAAGAAAGCCACACAGAAAAAAACAGGTGCTGGGGGAGCTGTTGGCAGCTCAGGAGAAATTCTCTACTTCGTGCATCACTGCTGGCCGTTCCCCTGCACACTGTCAGGGGACGGTGAGGTCCTCTCTATCGTGGTGACTCAGGAGCCTTGGGCAGGGGTTGCAGTGAGTAATAGTTTGGTAGCATGCTTTGAAAAGGCTCCTTTGCTCTGATGTCCTGGCCGAATTCTTTCCTGGAAAATTGAATGGGATGTGTTTCACCTGCAATTCCAGATGCACAGAGTATTCCTTGCTGCTCACTGTCATAGACTGTCAGCTAGTCAAGGTATGCTGTCTTTTCTGTAATCAGCTAAAGGATTCCCTGAATATATCAACTATAATGTTTAGAGACAATAACGGAAAAGAAGCTTGGTTTGCTATTGCATAGTAATACTGTACTCAGGATCTTTTGATAAAGAGAATGTATTTATTAGTTACTGAAAGATAGCCTCACTCCTGTCTTCATTTGCAAAAGAAGCGTGCTGCAGGGAGCATATTGCAGTTCCTCATGAGTGAAAAAATTGTGGGATATGATCTTTCCCATAAGCACAGTATTTACAGGAAAGCTCTATTTTCAAGAAAGAAGTAATAAACACACAACTCATTGAATCTCAGCTGAAAACAGAGCTGAAAGAACTATCTTTCCTTCTTTGACTGTGTTCTGTGCTCAGAGAGGGCTGGAGTTGGGCTTCATCCAAACGGCAGTCAAGTGTTCAGAAAGTGGGATCGGTGAGTGACGGGGCAGAGGGTGCCCGAGCATGGGTAGCGTAACGCACAAGTGCAATGCAAACACTCTCATCGAGCTCTTGCACTCGGAGGTAAACTTCAGATAACGTGTTGACAGCATCAGTCAAAGAAAAATAAAATTGCTGAGCGGTTGTGAAAGGCCCTCTCTGTTGAAATGAAACGGTGTATATAACCTCTGCTTTCTGTGTGCAATTGCAGTGACACAGGATGGATGGGATGCATGATAATACCAAAATAAAATCCCAGTAACTCTGGTCATAGCAGTAATTATACTGAAAACCAGTAGTGTAATATGGTTCATTGCTATAGGGATTTTACTTCTAAGGTTATAGTTCAAATCCTCCTCTTTCTCTTGAGCAAGTTGCATTGCCTGTTGGCTCAGGCGAGGTTATATGCAGTAGAAGCTCTGGTTCAGCTATTGAGTTGTGTGAATTTAGGCTACTTAACAAAATAAAAGTATATTGTAGGTTGCCTGCAAGTCTGGAAAAATGGTTATTTGTTGGTTCCAAAGTAACTGTGTTACTGACCAGCAATGGGGTTTTCTGGAATAGGAATGCTCCATATTTCGGTTACTTTAGTACAGCACCAGGAGATATAGTTGGGCTGTGGCTTTGAGAAACAACCACAGTATAATTTTTAATTTTTTTAATTTTTTAGTTTTTAATTTTTTTTTTTTTTAAATTGCACAGCTGCATATTAAAAAGACTTCTGCAAGCAACTCTGCTTATTTCAATGGGACAGCTTTCTAATTAACTCACTCTTGTTAAGTAAGGGCCACAGCATTGGACCCTAATTTCTGTCCTTAAACTGCTTTGAGATCTTTGGGGGCTGCACATGGAATTATATTGTTATGTATAATTCACAGGGTGTTGTCAGTTGAAAGCTCCTCTGCGTTTCACGCGTCAAGCACCATTCAGGCCAGCTGGCAGTTGGCTCAAGATAATGATACCATGATAAGAAAGATGATCAGACATTGCCAAAACTATTAGGCGGCACATCTGCCTGCTGTATACCAGGATCAACGCCGTGCTGCTTGTACCAGTCTCTTGGGTAGAGATGGAAACATCTTCCAGTGTAGGTAATGTGGGTCACAGCTCTTCAGAGAGACACAAACAATGGCTTTAGTCGGCATCAGGGTGTTTCCACTATGCTTTGTCTTGTTCAGGTTAGTGTCACTAGTAGCAGCACTAGTGTTTGGTGCTAGGTGCACCAAAAATGATCAAGTGTGTGGCAAACCTGAAACATTGATTTAGTCTAAAGGGCATTTCCCTCAAAACATTTTGATGGATTTTGTTCTGCTGTTGGCACTGAGAGCAGAGCAAGTGTAAGGCACTGAATGAGAGCTGGTTTTCATAGAGAAAAATAGCTGTTTGCTGCTGCTATGCTGATAATATGAGTTCCCATTGCTGCTTGTTAGAGTAATACTGCCGGCAGAGTGAGAGAAACAGAGAGACAAGAGGGATCATGTTTCATGGGCCATAAACTGGGGCACACTGAAATAATCCTCTCAGATATGGTCAACTGAATATGAATCCGTGTAATCTTGAACACACTCTGCATGAACTCAGAATTAATCATCAGAAAAAATGAAGCCATGGACACAGAGCTAGATGTCAGGAGGAATATTTTGTTCTCATGGTGAAATATGCAAGATCAACTTGCAGCACTGTCCTACAAAGAGCGTCATAAAAACTAACCCAAAAGATGTTGTTATGAATTATTTGCTGAGAGCCTGACTATCACTTGCTTGGTATATTATGATGCCATGTGGCATTTATTTTCCAAAGAGATTCTGAATTGCAAAGTCCATCATTAAATAAAGCTCCGCTGGAAAATACTGATTTTTTTTTCCCCCTATAGCAGCCCTGGGCCCTCTAAGACAATTTATGTAATTTAGTAATCCTTTGAATTAATACTTCAAACAATTTGAAAGGGGAACTTCGGTTCTAATACTGACAAGCCTGTGGGTCTGATGTCTACAAGCATGGAAAAAAAGAGGTGTCTGCTGCTCTGGTGGGGCTCCTCATCCTGCACATAGTCAGTAATGAGCATTGTGGCAATGATAGGAAAGGTAGCAGTCATGGTATCCTGAAGTTCCTTCCAAAGTTCAGTCAATAATTTGATCAATATACAGGCGTGTAATGGGACAAATACGTCCTTCGGGGAGGAAAGTGGATTATGCTTCTGTTAAAGATGGGGCAGCAGAGGCACAGACTAGTTACTTTGCAAGGAAGCCAAGTGAGTGTTTCTTGAGAGAAACAGTCCCAGTATCTCAACCACAAAGAAAATATTTTCAGAGTTTTGATTCCACTCTTTCTTTTTTCTTCAAAAATAAGAGAAACTTTGGAGTGTTACTGTAGGAATCCCCAACCCTTGGTTCATTGTGACTTTGAATGCCTGGGACCACTGTACAGATCTCTTGACTTACCCTCTTTCTAGAACCCCATGATGTACCTCTGAAAGGAATGAGACACAGAGGAGAAAGTGAGACTCCTTAATGTGCCTTGGGAATTCATGACAGATCTCGAATCTCTCTAGGAATGTTTTTCTTGTTTCACTCCATTGGGAATTGGCTCTGACATAGTAAAAAACATTTTCAGAACAAGTGTCTTTCATTTTCTTGGCCTCTCTATTGCTCTTGTCACTGACCCAAAGCCTTTTGATTTTTTTTTCTTTTGACGTTCTTGAGCTAATTGGCCTCAATGAAAAGTGTTTTGTTTCCTGCAGAAACTTGGCTGTGAGAAAAAGTGTGGCGGTTGGGAGAAAACTGGGACAGGCCAATGCCAAAGGGCTTATATAATAGCCCAGAATAGTAAGCCAAAATATAGTGTGAGAGCTTTATAGGTGGAGGTCAGTGGGATGAAAAGTACTGCAGGGTTTAGACACAAAAATGCCCATAGGGCCAGCAGTGAATTTCTTATTTCAGTCAAGGATGATCTCTGTTTCTTCCAGTGAAGGGAGCAGATAATTATTGAATCAGGTAATTATTGGCTGAATTCCTGCAAGAATGCATATTCTCTTAGTGCTTTTACTTATTAACATGGGCCTCTCTTTAGATAAGTGGATCTTGTCTCCCCTTCACATTCTGTTTACCTCTAAATGCATGTGCTAGGTGCTCTGGAGCTCTGTTATCTTCAAACCAGCTGGAAGTAAGGACCACAGATTGCACAGGAGGTACCTTCTAGGCATCATTTTTGTTGATTTCAGCAAGCTTCTGATCAGAGTGGACACAAGGGGAAACTTTTAAGTGTTGTAAATAAAAATAAAGAGCTAGGCTGTACAGGTATGTAGCCCCAGAAGTGAATTTGAGCGGTTTGAGTTGAAGACAGAAGGAAGCACAGTTTCCTCGTGTACTTTTCTGTTGCATAAAGCTCTGATCAGCTCCCTTGAATTCAATGGGAGTCTCGTTATTGACTTTCAGGGTAGAAGATGGGACTCTGTAAAGAGTTGGGGTTTTTTTGGTTTTTTTTTTAGCTCTGTCAAGCACCCATCCTGGCCCACTTCCCTGTGGTCAGACATCGAGTTGGCCTTAGCATGAGCCACTTGTCCGTGGATATGTTCTTACCAGTCAGGGAAGGTTCCACCACTGTGCTCAGGCTTTAAGGTACTGCCTGTAGATCTCGAGGCAAAGAGAGAGGCTGAGGATCGGGAATTCATCTGCGTTAACAGAGACCTGGGCTCAGTCTAGAGCAGTGGAAATGATTTATGTCTTGTTTTGTTGGCTGAACCAGATGATTGAAGGAAAAATTATTTTGGGTCAACGCTGAGCAAAATGTTTTCATTTTCTCACCAAAACAAAAGCCTGGAAGAAAATTGAGGCTATGCAAAGTGTTTAATTGTTTAATTTATTGTCCATGTTTGTATTCTTTCTGAAATGAAATGTACATATATTACATTTCAGTAAATTATTTCTGAATGCTTTGAAATAAAACTGTGATTATTTTGTTGTTGTTTTGTTTTGGAAACAGCAAAAGACAGTATTTCAGTACTCTTAAATTCTTCATCAGTATTCCTCAACAAATGTAATTTGGGAACTGTTTTGGTTATCTCAAAAATGAATTTTTTGGCAGCTAAATTACACAGTGTAAATCATACCCATCCCATGTTCATCCATGTCCCAGCTCCATCATGAACTCCCCATTTAAGCCTGAGACCCACTGATTTGTCTGTAGGACTGGTACATATACACAGACACACAGAGGCATAGCTGTACCCTTAGTATAACAGCTGACAGAGATGAGGGAAAGCAAGATGGGAGTTTGTCATTAAAGAAGCTTTCCTTTTCTAAAAGTAAAATCTTAATTGGGGAGGGGTTTTGGTTTTGTGGGGGTTTTTTTAAATAAAAATTCAGTATTATGTCTTCCCTGTTCTTCTAAGTGATTTCTTTGTGTTCTGTCTTTTGTAATCTTTGGGCCAGTTGCAATGATGGTTTAAATCAGTGTGACTCAGCTAACACTATTTAGCTTCTAACCCATAATGCTTCAAAACACGCGAGCCCTGACTTATCTCAAGCAAATGACGGCTTCCCCTGGAGTCGGCTAAGGCTGCTGGTGTTATTAAAGTTAAGCAGGAGTCTCCGTGTTCTGCTGTGTTCAGGTTTAAACAGTAAGGTGATGACACTTCTCTCTTGCTTTTGTTATTTCTTGGAGTTGTTCTCCTTCCTTTTGGTATGTGTGGTTTAAAAGCAGTCCATCATGTTGCAGACTCTATAAACTGTGGGTTGCTTAATTTGTGTGATTCATAACACAAGAAAAAAAGAACCATCATCATTCTTGGTATTACATCCAGCTCTGTTACCCAGAGCATTGACCTTGACCAGCTAATGATAGGTATTTAATATATGTGCCTGTGTGTATATATACATATAAATATTCATTATGTGAGGTCTGAGATCATAAGGGAAAGCTGGCAGTGCCAAGTTTTGCTCGATGGTTCAGGCCTCCAGCTGTGCCAAACTCTGGATTCCCTTAATATACCATTAAAACAAAACCCAGGCTTTGCTTGAATGTCATCCAGCTTTATTAAGAGAAAGATCAAGCATAATCTTATTAAGCTTGTCACTCAGAAACCATAAGGGTGCAGCCTTGGTGTGTCTGTTTGGTCCACATGTGCGAACAATTTTGCCTCGTGATACTCAAACAGGGGCTGTTATTCTTTAATGAAGGCTATGAATAACAGAGCTACAAATTGCAATGCAAGCTTGGTGATGTGTGCACACACTCATGTGTTAAAAGAAAGGGGGCAAAGGCGCAGATTGTTTGCTTGGATTTTAACATATTCCTCAAGTATGCTTGAACCCACGTAACCACAATGTTTTTCAAAATCTGTTGTGTATATTTTGAGGTTTCTAAACTTGCATGATAACTTACTAAACTTTTGGATGTGACCATGTGTCAGAGTGGACAGCCATGTCATGGGAAACTAACAGGATCACTGAATCTCCCTCTTTTTGGTTTCACTAAAAGTCTGCTCACTGGGCCAATATTATGAGAGAGATACTCAGATAAATTGTGCTTATCTGTGCTTATTGTTGCTCCTTTTCGCCAATATTCACAGCTGGGCAGCAGGAGATAACAGTGAAAACCACTGGTGTTTATAGCAGTGTACAACCAGAGTAATGCAGTGGTGATTCAAATCAAATATTTCTGCGTGCTTGAAACATGGATGTATGCAGAAAATCTGTGAGTTTATACATTTATACAGGAAAAAAACTAAACTGACATTAGTCAGGATGTTTGGCTGTGTGGCTGAGAATAGATCTGTGTGGGTGGAATTCAGAGATAAATAGTAATGAGTGGGATGTAGGTACGCATTTGATAGTCTAATTAGGAATAAATTTGTAATAAAAAGAACTCCGCAGGCATAGCATGTATGAATTAGTACTTCAGCAATACAGGTTTCCATTACTTTTGGTCAATTAAATTTAACACCTGTGAGCAAGGTATCCTTTGCACACAGAGATGTGGAGGCTTGATACAACTGTTTGCATGCACAAAGTATTTGCAGGATGGAGCTCATAACTGTTGGGTTGTGACAGATGGTGTCCAAGAGAGGTGGCATATGAGCTTGGGAGTGACCACTATTTGTATTCATACAGCACCTTTACACCTGAGAATCTCTAAATACCACAGGACTATTTTCTGTTCTTTTCGCACTACACAGATGGTCTCTTTGACAGGTAAGATTTACTGACCATCATAGTAGAGTCTTTGCCATTGGTGGCTAGAAACCCCCACTCCTTCCACACCAGGACCTTTAGCCAAAGGACTGTCTGTCCTTCCCAAAGCATTTTTTTCTTCTGTTGTGCTTTTAGAGAAAGAAAAAATAATAAGGAAAAGACACAGCCAAGGAATCTCCTAATGCTTTAAAAATATTGCAGTCAAACTGTCCTATGGAAATCCTTTTTCTAATTTATACCAACATCCTTAGGGTCAAAGCTGATCCTGATTTATGACATTTAGATGGATTAAAATGGGTACTTTCTAGCCCAGTTTTCTATTATTCCATAGCCTTGGGCATGCTTTGTACTTCAAAAGAGACATATCTCCAGATGTAGGTACTCTAGATCTCTTCCCACACTGCATGTATCTGAGGGTCTTGCAACACCATATTAAGCAGCTTAACAAATGTCTGCAGTGTGTTCCTGCCTACCTTCTCTCCTCAGGGGCAATAGTTCATTGTTTTGATCTGCCTTGTTTTGTACATTTGCTTCCTGGTGTTAGAGCAGGCATGAATCAAGCAGCAAGCCTTTAGCCTGGAGTGTAAGGTGGGAAGCAAGTCCCAGTTTACACCTCCTGAAATACTACAGCAGCACCATCTGCACCTGGTGACCCCAATCTGAAAGGGTTTTGTGGACTCCTGGGGCTCATTTCTCCAGCTTTCACAGAGGGAAGGGCCTCAGCCTACAGCCTCAAAGTACTCCTTGAAAAAGTCTGTTGCCTGCACTGGTGAGGTTCACCATGACGGTGCAAAGGCATCCCCAGCTGAATTAAAAGGTTCAGGAAGGTCTTTTAGGGCAGGTTTCGCCTGTGTAGTTGAGTGGATTTGGAGATGCCTGGTGTAATTCAGAGGAGGCAAATGATCTACATAACACAAAGCTGTTCTCGATGGAGATATTAGCTCAAACCTTGAAAGTCATGCAATGACACTAAACTGCCCTTTCAGCAGCACCAGCTGAAACCACAGAGCAAAACTAGGTGTAATTGTCCTTGATCATGGATTAAAAGCAAGTTTGGAAACATGCTTGCTGCAGTGTGTTCCACTATATGGCAGAAGAGAAAGGGTTGAGTCCAAACTCGAGACCAGGCTGGATGTGTCGCGCAGACCCAGGGGCTCAGCAGGGAACATCTTGGCAAAACCAGAGGCGAGCTAGCAAGAAGAGGGGACACACATCTGGGCATGGGTGAGTCAGGGTCCATGAGCTCCACGGAGGACATGCCCTCAGATGGTGATGGAGACCTCAGCGCCATAGAGTGCGCTTTGCCTCCGGTTGCTCACACTGGCGGGGCAGCCTCCAAGTGCCACCGGTACTGTGCTGGTTAACTGAAAGAAAAGGCCATTTCCAGGTTTGGGTGACTTCACCTCACCTTATTCACAGCCTGATTTGTGAACTTTCTAGTGTGTTTTTCTGCAACAACAGTGACATCCAGTGGCCAGCTGGATTTTTCTGGGAAAAACACGAACCATGGACGGTCTTAAGAATGTGAAGCTTTTATATTTAGAAAGATACTGACTAAGGAAGCTAAGTTTTGGTTTTCTTGAAGAGTTTCCTTTTTTTAAAGTCTGGTAAAATGGCTTCCATTTTCCTATGCCAGCAGGGCACTGCTCAAGAAGCAGGCTAGAAAGCATCAGTACTCTCTGCTCCAGCACAGTTTGTCCTGTGTCCATAAACTTCAGGGGGCCAGCAATTTGCTGAGAAATCACTGTCTTTTGTGCTACGGCATCACCACGTTTTTCACTTGTGAGACATCCAAATAAACCACCAGAGAGGGGCTCCTGGAAAAGATGAAGAAACCAGTGTAGTCTGTAAAATAGTTGACTGTGAGGTCAAAATGAGAAAGAACAAGCAAGGATCCATGTCCTGTCAACTGGGAGCTTTGATTTGTGGTTTTCAAAGTCATTTTCAAACAGAAAATGACAGCCTGTCTTGTAGTCTTTTGAAGTAATTTCACAGATTTGACAGACATTGCCCCCAACTAACTTTCCTGGCATGGTTTAATCTCACACTGGAACCAGATTACAATTTTTTTTCATTCAGTTTAGAGCTGTGCTTGTGCAAACTGGAGGAATGGGGGGGAGCCTAATGAAATGATCAGTGGGCAGGTTCAAAATGAACACAGGGAAGTGCTGTTTCACACCATGCATAATTACATTGCGGCCACAGGACACTGTGGAAGCCAAATGCATCCATGAGGCCAAAAAGCGATTAGATAAACTCAATAGTCCAGCTCTGGAAGTCACTAAACTTCTGATTCCCAAAGCCTGCAATGATATACCAGGGTATTCACCACTATTTATTTTCTACAGCAAACTACTAACATCCTTATTACCTGCCAGAAGCCTTTGCCTAAGGTAAAGATGCTGCATTTCATAGTACTGGCTGTGTCCTAAGAAAAGCTGAGGTCCCACAAGATCTGGCCATGCCCCAGAAATGTCACCACAAGTTCAATGAGGTACTCTGCATGCAAAAAGCTGTCTTGCTGACCAAGGAGCTTTCCAAGGTTCGAAGCTGCCGTGACCTCAGACTCCATGAAGTCATTGTAGGTGTTTTAGTAACACGTTCGCAGTTACCTTCTTTGCGAAGTACAAGCATGGAACAGGGAGGTAAGGAAACAAGTTTCCACCCCCACCCCCAACCCTTGCCTGGCTTCGGCAAGCAGGTCCATGTGCATTCCAGACTAGTTTGGGATGGCTCGGGGGATTTGCGATGGGATATGAAACACTTCGCTCGGAGGCTACCTGCCTAGCACCAGCTGTCGGGACTTTAGCGTGGCGGCTGTCCGGGGGGGGCCGGCAGTGGCTTAGGTGAAAAGACCTGATAACTTTGGTTCAGATGGGAGCGTGTTGTCTACTTCAGCAATCTGCAAGCACACTAATGAGGCACCTTGGGCAAAAAAAGAGACTGCATTTCCTTACCGATTTCCTCACTGCTTGAAGTGTTGATAACAACTGGCAAAACAATCTTGTAGATAATGACAGTGCATTTCATACCAGACCGTCTGCACTTAGGTGTTCTGATGGTCCTAGGTGGTTGGGCCACTCTCAGAGATGTCTCAGCACCCTGAGAAGACTCTTAGAGATGCTGGGTTTTCTCTAGATTTTCCTCAGATTCATTTCCTTGTCTCCTGTTGCAGTGCTGGGTATGGGTGAAGTTACCAAGATTTTGTATATTGGCCCTGTCCATTGGAGAGAATCGTGAGGGATGCAGAGACATGTTCCCTGCCACACAGCTCCATGGCTGGTACACACCTTCAGTCACACCTTGCATCACATCTTTGTGTGGAAAGGTGTGTTCCCAACAACCTGATTCAGTGAGGAGCATGGACCTTAAAAAAAAATTTAAAACAAAAAGAAAATCCCATGTAGTCATGGCATTCTGTTATAGGGAAAAATGCCAATAATCATCCTCCATGCAATATCTCAGACTCAGCAAGCCCTGTCTTCACTCACAGTAAAACCTGAGGACAAAATAACAGGCAAACCTTTACTTCAACCCTACCCACGTCATTTTCCTCCTACAGATTTCTTCTCCTGGTAAGTTGTTCCACCTTATACCAGCAAACACAACAAATACATTTTAGAAAATAAATGCTTCAGATCTGTAGGCTTTGTTGTTTACCCCCCAAGGGACCTTTTCCTTAGCATAGTCAGGAAGGGATTGAATACGTCATATCTTAAACATACTAGGCTGAGGTAATAGGATATTGTGAGCTACTCATCCACTTCCCTCCACCCTTCAAACTTGGATCCTTGATATCCAGTGAGTTATTTCTTTAAGAATATATACTGAAAGGGTCATCCTCTGTTGGATCTTCTCTCTGTGGAAAACTCCTCTAATGCCATGTGAGTAAAGCTAGAACATGAAATAGCCCAAAAGGCTCCATAACCAACCAAAGTACATTGTCCAGCACAGCTCCCCCTCCTTTGCAAATTCTGGCAGGTCAAGAAGAGTGGGGGACAGGACAGAAGAGGGGAAGGATGGGGAGGAAGGATGGGCTCTGTACAGCGTTCAGGAGCTTCTGGGCAGGGGTAGGGTAGCTTGGTGGGTCATCATGTTATGTCTGATAAACAGCTCCTTTAGCCTCAGCATCTAAACTCACACGGCCAATGGAGAGAGAATTGCACAAAGCGCTTATGTTCTTCCCAAACCTTGTATTTGAGATGTTGGAATGAATTGCTCTGTGGAGGTGCCCATCCTCTCCAGTGAGACTGACCAGCTTAGACTAGTCACTTCATTTTTAAATGACTGAAGCAGCTATGAACCCTGTTGTTTTGTTGATCTGACACAGCTCAGTTATTGCTGTGGTCAGACACAGAGGCCAGAGGAGATGTTTGGGAGGTGACGTCACTTAAGTTCTCGCTTGTGTTGGTTTTCTTAACCTAACTGAAACAGCTGGTTTAGACTTGAAGAAAATTAAGCTTTTTGTAAAAAAAAAATAAAAAATAAAAAAATGTTGTTTTCCTCATATATTTAGGGCAAGTCTGCTAGCGAAGGTGTGCAAAGACTTTGAAGACAGCACAGAACTGAGTGGCTGAGCCCATGTGATGGCACTGTATTGGGTCTGAAAGTAGAGAGTTATGCCAGGATGGCACCAGTCCCAAACTGGTAAGCTCAGTCCCATCTCTTGCTGAGCCTGTTGAGGGCTCTGTGCATTGCACTTCAGGCTACTTCTAGAGAAGAATTTCCAGTGTGTTGACTTTTGGGTGCCTCCAGAATAGCTCCATGCCCTCAACAGGAGGGATGCTTAGAGGGGCTAAGCAGAGAGGAAGAGCAGAAGGGCAGAAATATGAGGGGAGTTTATTATATTAAGGGACAGTAAGAAAATAGAAGGCGGCTGTGAGAGTCTGTCTATCCTTCAGACTGAGATGCTCTTGAGTATGGTATTGCACTGCAGATGTCAAGGACACCCCAGGGAAGCACAAATCTTTGCTCCATTAGCTGGGTGTCAATCTGGAATAACCCCCTCAACTTTTGGCCCCTCATTACTCCATTCTCCCCCCGGCTACGGTGTGGCCTTTCTCCAGAGCATATTCTGTAAGTGCTCATGGGTGAGAGGGGAGAAGGGTGATTACACGCAAGGAAAGAATGAAGGAGAGCCATGGGAGGATTGCTGGACATTCAAAGTGCTGCACGCTTTGGCCTTTTATGTTTTATTGCTTTGCTTCCCGTGACTGTTCAAAAGTGGCTATGAGTCAGTTCCTCACAACTGTGGAGAATAACATCAAACAAGAGAGGGAAAATGATTTCTCCATCTGCCTTGGAGAAGGGGTGGCATGATGTAAGGAGGCTGTGATGTAAGCCTGCTTTACAAGACCATTGCACGTGGCTTGTACAAAGTATTTTTTAAGGCATGCTTTGAGCTTGGATACTCCTGCCAAACAGGGGAGATAGAAAGCTTGTTCCCTGCTCCTCCAGCTCTCCCTCCCAGCTTTTCAGCATTATGCAAAATTTCCAAGTGCAAAACTGTGTCCTGCAGCAGAGCAAAATCCAGCAACCTGTGGTGACAGACTTTTCTGAAAGGTGTATGTATATACATATATATAGTATTTGGGTGCTGTTACTACCCAGGAGTTGCCTCAGGGCACTCTCAGTTCTGTGTTGCATCTTTGAAAGTCACTTTCTCTTTGGAAAGCCCACATGCAGCTCTTGATTTGAACCTGAATACCAGCCTCTAGGAAGCTTTTGTTATACCTGGTCTGTCTGAGGTGTGGATAAGGATGCATTTGGGATGCTGATGATACATACACTGCATGTCTCATCCTCTGGCATGGAGTATGGCTCCCGTTGTTTTATACTAACTGGGGGACGTGTGGGGACACTGGGGTCCTTCTGGCCACTCCCAGGAAATTCACCCCCTGGATCTCCACAAGCATTAATTTTGTTCATGTTATCAGTAAAATCTAAAATAAAAATTTTCAGGCAGTCCTAACATCATATTCATAATAACGTGCTGCCTATCACCCACCTAATCTGTTACTTGGTGGCATTCTTTATACCCTGGTAAGATACTTCACATTAGAAGGGTACTCAGGCTGGAGGAAACTTTTAGGTACATCTAGATCCAACTTGCAAAAGCAAGATCTGTGCGCAAATCCAACGTTTGCTCGAGATACTGATTGAAGGCAATCCCTACCACTAGAGTGACATCTCAGGAAAGTAAGTGGTTTAGGAAGAAAGAGGAGTTATCCTCTGGCAGTGATAGCAGTCTAAATCTGAGTTGTCATGAGAAAGGGTGAAAGAGCCTCCAATTTTTAAAGGATTATATTCATTAGCTAAGAATGGCTGGATGCAGGGGTAGAAGCAGCTATGATGCTGGAGGAGGATTGGAAGGGAATTAAAAATTTGGAGAGTTTATCCACAAAACTGGTTCCCCATCATGGGTCTGGGACATCTGTCATGGTAGGAAACAGTAATGTGGGATATCATGTGGCTCCTCCCAGTAAATTCATGCTGTTACCCAGATACCATTGGGTTAGAGTGAAATGTTATAATGGAGAAATTAGCAAATTCATGTAAAATTCATTGCCTGAACTGTTTGCTGTAGCTCCTTACTACAGCCTCTTCTTCAAACGTTCATCATTCAGTTTCCAAAATACTCAGTTTGACCATTGTCAGGATAAGAGAAATGGAGGCACATTCACAGAGGCAGCAAGAAAAGGAACCAGTAAGTATTTGCCCCAGCTGTGAGTGTGCAGCTTTCAGCATTTGCATTTTTGCCTACCCTAATTCTTGTGAAGCCTAACTACCATAGAAACTCTGGTGGTGCCAAGCAGCTTGAAAATCAGCATCGAGAGAGAAGGAGGAATAGAGACTGCCGCCTCCTGATTGCAAAGCAGCCTGAGGTCTAAATGGCAACAAAACGTTATACATAAAGTCTGATTCACTGTGTGGAGAATGTAAAGAATTGAGACCTCCCGACACAGTTTACATTGGCCCTTTTTATGACTAATTGTGCAGAAAATAGCTCTGCTTGTAGTGTGCATGGAAACAGTTCAGGTTTCTGCTGTGTGTCAGCTAATGGGCTAGCAAGGCTTTTTTAGCACAACTTCAAAGGCTCTGGCAATGGAGGTCCTTTGTGAGGGAATTATCTCCTGCTCCTTTGTACCCCTTTATCCTTCTAAGCCGTGGAACAAAGAATTGTGAAACGAAGAGACAAAGTAATTTGTAGTAGATCTCTAGACCTAGACAAAGTACATAACATTTCCTTAAAAAACATTTTTTCTGCTTGTCATCAAAACAAGGTTATATTTTTCTGCGTAGGAACACCCAAGTTCATTTAACTTTTGACGGATGCAACCTTATGCTTAGGTATGCTATTGATGGGGGTCACCAGAATGTCTGAAATGGGAAAGGAGAGCTTTAGTTTCTGTAGTCAATTAGAAAATTCATGGCTGTTACACTTCTCTGCCAACTCTAACAGTATTTCTCTCCACCTCAGGATATTCCACTAAGAAAGGAAGAAAATGCATTTTTTCAGCAGTGTGCATGTGCATGCTTTAAGGAAACCATGTATTTGTCACCTTTTAGTAAAAAAATGAAGTGGTTTATTCTTTCTTTCTTCCAGTGAAAAATGAAACCTTGGGGAGATAAGGAAATGCATTACATGCATCTGCTTTGTGTAGTCCAAAGCACAGTTCTTAATTAAAAATAAAAAAGCAAACCAGGGATGGAAGGTGTTTGATTAATATTAGCAACCATGCTGTATAACATGTTCCTCCAGTGACTCCAGATCCTCTGTCTTGAAAAAACAACACGAGTGAAAGGAAAATGAAGGCCTCATCAAATTTAATGAAGAAACACCACCCAAGTGCAGTGAGCCACACTAGCCACTCTACTGCGATTGTGTTCAAACTATGAAATGACTCTGTGTTTAGCACTGAGTCTTGTCCTCAAGCAAGTCCCATGAGTATCTCCTTAGGCTTAGAGGGTGGAAAGACTGCATCCCCAGCTTTTTTTTTTTTTTTTTAATCTTCAGCTGTTAGGAGAGGCTGTACTGCATCTCCATGCCCAAATACAGACTTTCACTTCAAGTCCCTATCTAGAAAATCTTTTATGTCTGCTTTCTCTCCTCTTCCCATACATGCATGGATTTCCCGAGGCAGTTGGTGTTCTGACCTCTTGGATCCAGTTGTCATCAGCTGTCAAGGTAAATTTGGTTAATACTGCAGGAGTAGTTTATTCAGGTTTAGACTGAAGAGGGAATAGTGATGGAGAAGCAAGAGCCTTCCCCTGTCTCTCTAATCTGTCTGATATGTCACTAGATGCACTAACTTTTCAATAGTTATACTTTTTTTTTTTTTTAAATGAAAATTTCCAGGCCAGGCAGATAAATTTTTAAAAGTTTTTAGCAGAAGCATACACACACACACACTCACACACACATATAAAGTTCATTTTTTTTATATCTACAAATAAAAATTAGATCACTGATGTTATAAAAAATCTGGCAATTATTACATATTATGTTTGCACGTATAGGCAGCCAGAGGCAGGAATTTGATGTTTTTCACTGATGCTGAGCTTAATTATCTCTTAATATACAGGTTAAATTGGTTTTCATTACATGCCATAAGCTGTCAAAAGTATTATATTGTTGTCAATATTTAACAAGTGAATGTTTATCTCAAGTTGTATGTGACCAAGGAGAGTAATTTTATGCAAGAAATTTCTCATACAGAAAATTTTCCTGGATTTTAAAACTGGGAAGGATAATTATGATGGACTTAGCAGCAGGAGACAAGCCAAGACATTTCTTCCAGGAATTCTTTAACCCTGGAAGTACAGTAATGACACAAGGCTGTTTTCATGTTTCACTTTACCCACCTGCACTGGACCTCTTAAGTACCACCTCTTTGCTCAAACCTTCCTCGTCCACATATCTCTGATCCTGAGGAGCTCCTTGCCATGGGATACGATGGATCACTGTTGGGAAGATGTCTGTGTTGGGTGGGGAGGCTGCTGGTCTGAGCATGCATATTTTCAGTTTTTCCATCACCAAGGTGGAGCATGACTTCAAGTCACTTGTAGTGTGCATAATGAGACAATGAGTTGGCCACAACAGCGTTACTATGATGTAAAATAAACAGATGGATACAAACCCAATCGTAATATGTGAATTCTGACTGAGCAGAGAAGTTAAGACAAGTAGAAGTCAGAGCTGGTCTGTATAGAAATCTTGCAAAGGATGTATTAACAGCGCAAGCTGATGGTGAGACAGGTGGTGATTTACCCAGATGTACATGGAATAATGCAAACAAGGAAATTTTAAGCAGAGTCTAATGGTAAAGCTTTGCAAAGACCTGTTCATGCCATTACTTAGCAGTTGTTAAAGCTTCAGGCTCTGTTGATATATGTGGAATGCAGGATATTTGGGGGTCAGCTTGAAGTTGGGGTTTGGGTTTGATTTTATTTTTATGTATTTATTTATTTCCTCTTGGTTGAACTGGAGCATTGAAAATACTTTAGTATGTGTTGAATTGTGGACTTAAAATGAAATAACTATGTTCACATTGAAGTTTTAATGAAGATTTTCATTTATTCAGGGATTTGGACTTCAGTGGGGTTTTTTTAATGGAAGCTGGTATTCCTTCATGTTAGGAAAGGCAAAATTAAAGGAATAAGCCTCGAGCTTGGAGCAGAGGGTCAGGAGTTTTGTGGTACAGAAATTCAGTCCCTGGTCTCAGAAGAGCTCCTGAGGACATTCATTCCCCACGTGGGTGGGTTTTACCTTGGCAGGAACCTTCTCTGTTCCCCGTAATTGCAGTCCAAATCTGACACAAACTCATGGATAGCTGGAGGACAGCTCCCAAGAGAAAGGGCTGTGGCAGAGGACTGAACGGCTCGGGCTAACTTACCCTGTGGAAACACACATCTCACCATGCTTACATTTTTCTGCCATTCTGCACAGCAGAATACCAGTCCAACGAGCTAGCAGCTTTTATCATGATCTCCATACAGGGGGCAGGAATGGGAAGTTCAGGAGGTATCACCTTTTGGTCTTCATCCATCACCTGAAGGGACTCATTGATGTTGCTGACGGTGCTACCATTTTGTGGATGAGGAATCAGTGCTGTTGCATAGTTCCTTTTTCTTCTGGGTTTAAAGCAGTTAAAATTGGGTACTTTTGTACTGCCATGATGTCAAAGATTTGCTGGATTCAGGATGATTGTTTACATTAAGAAATCTCTTGGAATTTAAGACTCCAGTTCAGGGAAAGTAGAGCATTGTACCATGGACTCAGAAACATCTCTGATTTTGACACCTTTGACTTTAGTTTCTCAGTGTCACTTTGCCAGTGACAGAATGGGGACCTTTGTTTGCCTTGGCCACTGCATAAAAAACCAGGATATGATCAAATCCAGTTAATCACTCACAAATGTCTTATTTCTTGAATCTCTGAGGGTGCGTAACACATTTTTGGGACTGCTCTCTGCTCCTTTGGCTTTTGTTATAAGTAAGTTAGTCAGGGGAAAATCAAATTTGAGTTTTCATAAAAGGAAGTGGAGGAATCCTGGAACACACTAGGGCTCTGCAAATGTACGTTTAATCATTTAAAGAAATGTCTTTTGGCTAAAAGCTGTTACTAGCACTTGCAAGTTGCACTAAAAGCTGTACGACTACATCGTTCCCACAACTGATGCGAATTAGCGCCCTTGTTGGCAGTATGAGCAGTGAGATGCAGGCTCAGTGAATGCTAGGGACTGAATTACTCTCAAATTTATAGTGACTTTGTGCAGTATGGGTGAAGTGTCCTAGGGGTGACTCTGCTGATGGTTACGCCAGCTCTTTACACAGTGGCATGCATGGAGAGAAACTCAGGCATGTCCTGCCTGCCTTGGTTTTTTTGAAGCAAAGCATTTGGCTCTGCTGTGGAGTCGGGCAGTTACAAATGTCTCCTGCAAATAAACTGTGCTTAAGGAGAGCCCACACTCTCCAAGCAACAGCAAACCTGAGGAGTGTGTTTTTACACAGAGCACGTGGTGGAACTCCCTGCTGCAAGATGTCACTGGGCAAAAAGTACATGGAGGCAGAGGCTTGAGCACATTCGTGGTGAATTGGTCTATTCAGAGCTGGCAGTGAGATGCAATGACCTGGGTGTAAATGCGGGTCACCCAGCCATGGTGAGCTGGAAGCTAATGGACATAATGGAGGAGGATTGTTCTGTCCTTTCTCTGTGTCATTCATGTATATATTTATATACCTTTAACCATGGGCTACAGTTGGAGACAGATTACTGGGCTATGTGGATTTTAATAAACCTGTTAGTGGACTTCTTGCCTCCTTACTTTATACATCTAACCCAACCTGAAAACAATGTGAGACTCTGATAATAAGTTGAAAGCTTTGGAGGGATTACACTGCCTTATTGAGTCTGTACCCAAAGCCCTTTGAGGGCTCCCATTGACTCCAGCGGGATTTGGTTCAGACCTCAAGTATATAGGACTCCCTTAAGTAAACTCTTTCAAGGCCTCTACGTGCTGCAGTACTTAGTGGGTTCTTTGTTACTTCTGTGAATAGGAATGCGACCTTTACACTTCTAGTGACGAGCCCTGATTCACAGGACTAAATCTTCACGTTTTGGGAGAGATAATGTTACCATCCCAGCTCCTCCCAAGCCTGTTGTGCAGGTGGCTGAGCAGTTGATGAAGCAATTCCTGAATCGCTGCTGGTTTAGGTAGATAAGCACTGAGCGTGCAGTACAGCAGCTTCAGAGCTTCTTCATAAGCAGATGTCCATGAACAATGATGGGCAGGGTGGACATCTGGGGTTGTAAGTTGTTCTAATTCATGAGTCAAAGCCCTAGTAATACTCTTTTTGCCACTGCAAGGTCATTCTGATATCCATGTTAGAAGTTCATTTAGTCCATGTACATACTAAAAATGGCCACAGTGGAAGATGAGACGAGCAATTCATCTAGGTTTTCTTTTATCCACCCAGTCCCTAGGCCGTGTGAGGCGAGGGAGGGTTAAATAAGATGGAAGAAGACCGTATCAGGCTGTATGCTGTCTCTTCCTCTGGCCATTGCCAAAGGCTGTAGTGGCGAATAGCTGAGTCTGAATTACAACAAACTGCATAACGTGTCTTTCTTGCTTTTGGAGCTGGTCTAGCTTCTGGTACCTTGCCTCCCAAACCTGTTGCTCCAACAGGAGAAACTCAAGTGAGTGAGAGGAGCAGTTTGATTGACAGTGCTATTTTCTACCTGTATTTTAGGTCACTTCCTGGGTAACAACACTGTGATTGATGTACTGAGACAAGCAGGATTTGAAGTGGAGCACACCCCTCCTGGACAACCAATTGGAAAGTAAGCAGCTGCCCACAGATTATTAATCACTTTCTGTCCTTTTCTTTTTTCTCTCCTTTTTCTGTGACTAAGCAAGATTATTGTATTAGTATAGGAGGTAGGTGAGAGGGCTGAGAAACCTCCCTTTCCCACTCAAGTTGCAGACAAAAAGCACATTGTAAAGTGTCCATTGTGTGAGTTTGGAAACATATGGAGCCTCAGTAGCTGGGTTTTTTTTCACTTGGAGACATTATTCATATCACAGCTGCTTCACTACACCAGATCAGAAGTGCCACAGTTTCTGCTTTCAAGAAACATCTCGTTCAGCTCATTTTCCCCCATGCCTGTTTTGTCTTTTTCTCTCCATGGGGTTTTAGTTGCTTCTCCATTGCAGGGCAGTAGACTGCCACCAACTTCATTTTTCAGGCCTCTCTGTCAGGCTGCTCTCTTCAGGTGGGATTTCAGTTTTGCCTGAAGGACCATATGTAGTGTACCAGATGCATCTTGGAGAGTGTGATGGGTAGGTAAAAAGCAATTCAGTATTCCCTGAGCTTCTCCATCTGTCTGATCAAGGAAAGCAGGCAAGAAGGACTGATTACCAGGCTCTTGGCAACCTCCATTAGTATAAGATAAAATACGGCATAAAATTGTCCTCACTTGGTGAAACAGACTTCCTTCCTCCCCTAGACTTTTTCCTGGCCATTTAGATGAGGTCTCTGTCTAAAGATATCATAGACAATAAAACTGGGAGGGATGGTGACAGACCATCTAGCTTTGCAAAGTTAGCCTTTCCTCTGCGTTCTGCAGATAAAAATTGGCCGAGATTGCTCTATCACAGGATTGTTATCCTCATTAGGAGAAAGTGTTAGCAGCATGCTTCCGTCCCTGGTGGGCAGACATGACATGGTCCAAATATGAGGTGAGTTTCAATATGGAGGATTAATTGCAGGGCTAGTAGACCATGTCTGAAAAAGCTATGTTTAATATAGTTGGAAAATCTGGCTGATCTAACCTTGTTTGTGAAACATCCGCAATGATTCACATAGAATATAATATGGGTCATCTGTACATAAGTGTCTTTGACAGAGCGTTTATCCTAAATGCTTCTTGGAATACGTTGAGCAATAAAAGCACAGTCTTAAATAACAATGGAGAAAAGAGGAAGAAAAAGCTATCAAACACAAGGAAGACCATATATTCAGAGGAGGTTTAAGAAGCACTTTGGCAGGGGGAGAAAAGTCAACATGGCACAGGGAGGAGCAGTAAACACTGTAACTGCCTGGAGCTGGAAATCTGGGCTAAAATCAACAAAAATGCCTGTGTCTAAAAATACAGCAAAACAGAAAAACCAAGCACACTATACCAAAACAGCTGAGGTATACTGTTCCTAGGTTTCTGACAAAGAAACTTTACTTTCAGGGAAGCAGGCACTTTCCTCAGCAATTTTCATTTAGTTGAAAGTATCATCTTCCCATTAATAGTATTTCAACTGGTGATTGTGAAACTATTAAATTATTGGCTGTTTGCAAGCCCTTGAGAAGAAAGAAAGATACAGTAGTGTGAGAGATGTCCAAGAATAGTCTCTGCTCTTTATGGTCTTGGGATATGTCTATACACGTCATCACAGACTTGAAATAACATGATGGGGCAGGAAACTTGAAAAAAAGCGACTGCTTAATGTTGACTTATTTGCAGTATGGGGCACCTCTGCATATGCATTCCCCTACCTTGGCAGCAATGTCTCCTGTTCATGATGTCTTCCCTAAAATTGTCAGTCCCTGGGGGAAACGTACTTGAAAGCAAGTGGATGTGGACTGCTGCCTAGAATGATGCATATGTCCTCAGCTGAATTATCCTACACTTGGTAGCTTCTGTTCCCAGCTCCAGATCAGAACGTTGGGCAGGTTAGTCCCTTTGTCTGGACTAAACTTTATTAAAAGGTATACTGGATTGAGGAGAGAGAGAGAGAGAGAGAGCATATGGTTGTTCTCCATGAAGATTAGATGCTCTGTATGTTTTCCTATGGTCTGATGATCCGGACAGATCAGCCAGTTTCAGATGAGAATACAGGAAGAAAAATAAATGGCATGGTAAAGAAATCAAGAGTTGCCACTAAATTGCATTACTCAAGGTGCAGAAACAGTAGAAGATTACAGAAAGTTTAAATTAAGAGAATTTAAATATATACACAGGAAACAACTTGCTGCCTTTAGAAAAAAACGAGACTCCCTGACCTACACATCAGGGACTGTATTTTCATTGTCCTTCAGCTGGGGCTGTAGCCATCAGAAGTGCTTGGGGCTCCCCCTTAGAAAGGAGGAGGAGGATGCAAACCATTTTGTGTCTCTCTTTAGAGTAGCTTGTATTTTATGATTTCTGGGCAAGCTGCAAAAGACAGTCTAGTCAAACATAGTTATGACAAAAGTTGACAGCATATTCAGAAACCATGGCCAGTTAATTGTTGTGATGTTGGGGTTATGTTGCTGTAATTGAGCATCTTAAGGAACCTTGCATTTTTGTCTACCCCTCATTTTTTGCTCTCCTCTTTCGTTTTTAAAAGGTGAAATAAAAAATTTGAAAACAGAAGAGGAACCGTTGGGATAGTAGCTATACTGACCCCATGCATACATAGAATAAACAAGTAGAAGCTCAACAAATTTTGACCTGCTTGCAAGCAGAAATTGTTTTATGGATTATAGAGATGCAGGTGGTTTTGAGTTGATTCTTGTGGAGCCATACCTGAAATAAGAGGTATTTTTCTCCTCTGGTGAAACCCAAAAGAGACATTTCTGCTTTACTTCCAAATAAATTGTGTAAGGAAGTCCAGCCCACTGCATTTCATTCTGGCACTGACAATTGAAAAACTGGAAAGTGTTCAGGGAAGATCAGCTGGACTCTGATGTAGAGATTGGTGGGGGTGGACAGCACATGGAAAAAATGCAAAGGTTGGAAAAAACTGAAGCAGCTGCGTGCTTATGTTTTGGCCAAGGGAATTCAAAAAGGGATTGTTGTGGATGGACTGCAAACAAGATGAAGAGGAACAATTTGAGCTGGCACATAGGAACATTTGGAGGTATATCATATTGAAACTGAGGGTGGTTTTGGCTGAATATCAATGATTTCTTGACAGTCATTTGCAGGACAGTCTTTTTCAGGCTAAGTCAGAAGCCCCATTATTTGAAACGATGAAAGTAACTTGAGCAAAACACTCATGCTGCATCCTACTTACTACCAATGCTGCCTTGCCAAAAAAGCAAATACTATTTTTCTTTAATATCTCTGTTCCTAGAACAGTATTATTATTGTTGTTGTTGTTGTTGAAATTATTATTGTTGATGTTGTTGTTATTGAAATTATTAATTGTCTGATCTTTATTGTTCAATAATAATGAAGCAGTGGTACCATAAATAGGTGGGGTGGTCTGGTATGATGCTTAAGCTCTGCTATCCATTTCACTTTCAGAAAGGACAAGAGAATACCTTTTTAGAAAAAAACTAATACTGTTCCTGTGTGTCAGAAAAGCATTAGGAAGAGTGAAACAGGACAAAGACCAAAGCTGTTTATGCTTTCAGTTACATGCAGGCTGGGTAAGCCAGAAGATTGTTGGCTTCCTCTGTGAAAATGCTAAGCATGGGTTGTGAAATGGCTGCTCTTTATAAGCCGACCAAAATGAATACCTAGAGTCTCACATTTCTGTTGTCTAGTGACAAGCACAAATTTGAGCCAAGTTCTCCTTTTCTTAAGATACTGGGGAAAAGGTAAAGTGGGACCTTGGCAGGCTAGAAGAGATAGCTGAGACATGGAGGGCTTTGATAGCTCCAGAATCAATGAACTGGCAAAGAAAAGTTCATATAAAGTACATTTAGCTGGTGTGGAGCTATTTGGGAACTCTTACTGACTGGATGTCTGAAAACCCCTAGTTCCTCTTGATCTGCCTGGTGGCCCAGTGTTGACCTTTCTGAGCCCGTTCTAGAATCCCACTAGCGGACTATTGAAAATACCTTCTATAAAGCTCGATCCCTTTCTGTAAAAGAAACCCTGTTGTACTCAGCATACAGAACAATGCCATAAACACATGAGAACTTCTCCTCACGTTGGCTTCATTTGTTTATTTTGTTGCCTGAGGGAGTGTCCCGAATCTGTTTGCCTGACAACTTTCAACAGCATTCATATTTGCTTCTTATTTTACTGCCTGTCCTCCTTGTCCCCATATAAAGGCATTGGAAAATTAATGGCTGAATCAGTATCTCATTGCTTTGCCCTGAGATAAGAAAGGCAACTTCTTTTAGTGGGGCTTCTGCCAACTGGCCATCCCTGCCCCCCTCTGTCTTCAGAAAGCAGAGCTGGAGATGGGAGAAAGTTTCCCCTCAAATGGATTCCAGTGACTTCAGCAGATAGAGGGCCACAGCTGCTTCACATTTAATTGGAAACAGCCAAATTGCAAGATCAATCCCGGAAGCACCTGTGTCCATGATGACTCTATTGTTAGTGGGTTCTCAGAATCGGCTCTGACCTTCTGCCACGCGCAAAGCCCTGACGTACTGCACACTGTTCTCTCGGCCAGAAAAACATGCAGCCATGCTCATTTCGGTTAAACTGCTCTTTCTGGTATTATGCTCAATGCTACCTTCTTTCAGAATGCGAGAATTCAGGACAAGCTTTTATTTCTGCCCATCTGAGAGTTTATTGTAAACTCTCAGAGCTGTGCTGTAGTAATTAATTACCCTTCCTCCTTATCTTTGAACTTCCTGGTCCAGTCTTTGCAGTTGTAGCTTATTCCTTTCCTTCTTTCTGAAGCAAAGAGCTTGCTCCTTCACCTTTTCCTGTAGCATCCGACAGGTGTGACCCTGGCTCTTCTACTCAACGTTGTTTCATAGTAGTAGTCTTTGCTCCACTCTGAATGCTTTCTTCCCCACCATGGGATGAAAGCACACCCGGCCCACACAGTGATGCAGCCATTTCATTCCATCAGGATCCCTAGCCTTCACAAGGTAATATGCAGAGATGGGAAAATGTTTGACATAACATTCCCTACAGACCCAAACTGGTTAAAGTGCTAGTTCAACAGATTAGATCCCAGAAACTTATGGATACCATCAGAGCCCTCGGGAGTCTCCCAGTAGTTGCCAGGTTCCTTGAGGTGCCCAAGCAACTTCAGTAACGTGGCAGGGTTACTCCACTCTGCTTAGCTGTTAATGTTCAGGATGTGTTTGGGACAATGTTAAAGTTGTAGTGAAACAAGTAAAATTTATTTAGAAAACGGAGAAGTAAAAAAAAAAAAATTGAGAGCTGTGACACTTTCATTGGAAACAACTGAGTTAATTCAGAAAAAAAGAAGAGCTGGGGAGATGTTAGCCCATTCTGAATCCCACCTCTTGTGAGATGGGGAAAAATGCACACCTTTTTTTTTTTTCTGTGGGTGGAATAATCTCCCCATTGGGATGCTGCAGTTCTTCTTAATCCTATCGTAAACCTTTGGATCTTTCACTTTATCTGAGCCTGAAGATCATACTCCCTTCACTAGCTTTTTTCCCTCAGAAGAAAAGCAAACTCATTATTTAGGGGGGTTTCTCTGACAGCATAAATTGCAGTAAGAGGTGTGTAGGGATTAAATGAGGTTCATCTGCATGCATTGGCAAATTTATTGCCTCATCTAACGTCGGAGAATATGACTACTTAATGCTTAAAATATTTAGTCATGACAATATGCACATTACATTTTCAAGGGATTCCCACGTGTCTTTCAAGTATCCTTCCTTGCAATTTAATGATCTTTGTGTCTATAATTAACTTACAGCCACAAAGTCTGAGCCAGTCAAAGTAACTCTTAGGGGGAAAGAAATTGAAGAAAATCTGCAAGATGTGGTAGAGAAACAAAGTCAACTTACAAGTTCTCAGCCATAGAAACTTAATTATCCTGTCACTTCCTAAGCAACACATTACTTAGGGCCAGTGCATCTGCATGTTCTTTAGGCCATCTTTAAATGCTGAACACCTTCTGAAAGAGTGGAATTTAGCAACTTGCCACAAAAAAAATCTGTGAAAGAGCAAGATAATTCATGATGTTGGAGAAAGAATATGGAACAAAACTTCTCATTAATTTTGTGCTTGACTAGTTCTCCCAATGGGACGTTCACTTTTCTCTAAAATCAGATTTTATCCTTGGCAAAATTTCTGGTTTCTTTTGAAAAAAATTTTTCGTATTCCATATCATTCTGTTCCTTGGGAACTTGCACACAAGGCCACTGGGGAACCTGGGCTTACTTCTTTTTGCTCAAGGGCAGCTTGCTTGCTGAGCTGTCCTGAAGCCAGTGCTAAGGTTTCTAGGTTTTTTGCTGCTCTGTAGTCCATCAGTTTTAGGAGATCTGTATCTCATACTCCATAAACTGTCTAATAGTCTACCTACAGAGCCTTGGAGACTTCAAAAGTTCAGAGCTAGTTCTTACTTTATTTCCTAGCCAAATTTCGGAGTTCTTGTTTCCACAAGAGAAGCTGATTTTTCGTCTTCTTTCTGCTTCCAGCTAACTCTAATACAGGTCTTTTCACCTAAGGTCATTAGTATAAGATGAAAATTCTGGTCTATAGTTACTAGAGATAAAGATGATCCAAACTGCACTGAAGTCAACAACAAGGCTTCTATCAGTGCCAGTAGCTTTTAGAGGTCATCATTAATAAGAGATTGTTGCTAATACTCTCCTGTCTTTGGTTGTGAAGAGCCATGATGGAATTGGTAGAAAACTAAGAGTGTCTTCACACTGTTGTGTAGATGCTTACTATAGTCAATGTAAAAAGACTGGCTTTCCAGAGGACTGCTCATGGGTGTCTTAGCTGGCCCAACTTACTTGCAGTAGGTGTCTGGCTGGTTTTAGATGACTAATCATTTTGTGAGATGAATTTCCTTCCTATTTGAAGGACTTGGGCCCCATGTTCAAGTCCAGACAGTGACACTAGACTCATTTAAGCCTTTGGAGAAATTGCACCATCCCCTCTCCAGCATTATATTGAAACAGTGAGACTGTGTAAGTTTTACGTTTGTGTATTCAGCCTGCACTTGTCCTGTGGATTGATGGTCTCTGTCCCAAGTGATACCAATCTGGGCTGAAGTGCAGCTGCACTTTGTAACAGCTCAATGGGCACAAAGGTATCAAGTGGTATTGTATGGTTTGAAAGATGTCATTTATCTAAGGAAGTTTGTGGTCTGTTTGCTGTCACTCTGTCTTTGCAGTGCCGACTTCCCTTACCTTCACTATCACATTGTCAGGCAAAGAGACCTCACACATTAGGGCAGATAGCTTTTCCACTTCCAGAGCTGACTTCTTTTCCTTCAGCAAGAGGTCTGTGGGTTGTGTTGCAATCAGTAGAGCTTCTTGATTTAGGGTGAGTGGAATTGGTAGTAATTTTGCTTGCAGGGAGCTCTTTAACATGCACAAGTTCCTAAAAAAGGAACAGGAAGAAAGGGAGTCAATTACTTTTTTCATTGACACTTTCACTTAAAATTCCTTCAAGAATAGTGCCTTAAAAGAAAACAGTTTGGATGTAATTTTCTACATAGGAATACACCGACAAGTACATTTTCCATCTTTCATGAGTGATCAGGTGTTCATAGGGACATTCTTCACAGTTCAAATGGGGTTAGAAGCCCTCCAAAACAACTTTGTGTGACTGGTGACATGACCAAATGACTCCTTGTGGGTGGATCTTGTTGTGGCAAGCTGTGAAATTTACTGAAACCTTGCTGAATTTTCCCCACAAGTAGGTCACTCTAACGTACATATGTGATGTGAGATCTTGTGCCATTTCGTGTCCACCTCGGTGCAAAATAGTCTCGCTTTTAACAGCTTGTGGTATCTCAGGCAAGCCAGGTGGCTTCACGCTGGCCACAACCCAGCTTTGGGTCTGAAATGACTGTGTGGGTGTCCCTTTAGGAGAACCGTGGTGAAGGGTCACACTGAGAAGCATGTGTATCAGCTGCTTCTCCTAGTTAAGTGCTAGTAGTAGGAGCAGGAATGCCAAAAAAAGTAAGTTCTTACAACAGGACTAGTAAATTAAGAACAGTGAATATATGAAGCACTTGTCACATTAAATAACTTCGAAGCCAGAATACATTTTCATGTCATAATCATTGAATCATTTTTATGAGAAGTCAAAGTAAATTCATATGTAATCTGTAAAGTATATAGAGTTTAATTCATCCAGTAAATCATGTGTTGGGAAAACTGTACCCAGCTCCAGTTCAGATACACTTCAGAGAAGCTTTAAGGTTTTAAAATCCTTCCACAAGCCCAGAACCTTTGGAAGTTTACCCTTCTCTGGAGCTCATGCTCCATGCAAGTGAACATCATGCCAATATGTTTCCCATTTCCTGAGGATTAAACTGTTGTGTTTGATGACTCAGGACTTCCCAAGAAGGCAGCTCAGTCACTCACTCTGTCTGAAGCAGCCTCTGGTGTCTCAGAGGACATGTCTTCTCTTGCGCAGTGATTCATGATTTCAGAGCAGAAGATCAGCTCTCTTTTTTTTTTTTTTTTTTTTTTTTTTTCTTCCCACAAAGTTAATTAATAAAACAGATTTCTATTAGTGGGTGTTGAAAGACTTTGGCTTTCCACCTACACTCCCAAATGCTCTGCATTCCAGGGAGAATGAAAAATGGACCTGTGAATAGAAACAGGAGGGAGGAAAAATGGATCAGATGCTGTATATGGATATAGACACAGTGGCTGGCACTTGATATGATGGAAGAGTATCCTGAATGAAGACAATTTCCTGCAATCATGATTGCTAAAAATACACTACTACAGTAATCCTGTTTCAGAATTAATACATGCAAATTTAGAGAGAAAGACTGGGGCACAGGTTGCGTCTAACAGAAGCTGAATTATCTGTTTAGGCCTCCACCTTTACCTCTTGTTCAGGCGGGTGGCCACACGGACGGCAGTTGTTCTGCTGGTGAAAATTGGATCCTTTGCCACTGTCACAGACCTCTGAGACTCCAGTTGGTCAGGGAAAGCACCTGGAGGATTTGTCCTGTCGTGGCCATTGTGGACCTGGCTATGCCCATCTAACTCATCTGTTAGCCCCATCATAGAACAGAATTTTTCATCAGCACCAAGAATTAGCCTAAATTTACACCCAGCACGATGATAACTCCTGTTGACTTCAGCGAGAAAACAGTTGGTCCCACAGGGGACCAGAGGTGAGAGAAGGACTAGATTTGGGGTGTTTCCCCTTTCTACTGCTGTATGGGACATCAGACCAGGTCACAACCCTGCAGTGCCACTCTCTGCTGGTCGCAGCTTGCAGAGGATGAGAAACCTAGTTTGTTGCTCTTGTTTGTGGGTAAGAGCACCCTGAAGCCTTTCTTCACTGACTCCCAGGACACTTGTCAAGTCAGGGATACTAAGATTTTCCTGCTAAACTACAGCAGATCAGCAGCAAAGTCGTAGACAGGCCCGGAGCAGTTTGGTATCCAGTGCCCTGTCTGGCCACTAGATTTGAATCTCCTGTCATCTGACCCCAGCTTAACATTTCCAAATTACTCTTGCAAAAATAAAGGCAGTCACAGAAATACCTCTGTCGAGACAGCATGTCCCTGTTTATGTTTGAACGGCCGATACAAATCTGGAGTCCCCAGTGATCAAAGTGCATTTTCAGAGAGATGAGCCCCATGTTGTGTTTGAAGTGAGTGCAGCACTTTGAAACAAGGATGGAGCAGGAATAAATCAGGATGAAGGATGTGGGGCATTAACTACTTTACATGAAATCCCCGCTGTAAAGATGTGGCTAGTGTTCCAAAGTTTTCCTTGGAGAGTGCTCGGAAGTTGCATACCAGCCTATTTGTGGAAAGCTAAACAGATCCCTATTGTCCTTGATGTGAAACACTTCCCAGATAAACACTTTCCACCTCCATTGAAGAAAAATGATACAGCCTGTCCAGAGCTCTAACACAGAGGACTACACTGGACTGCTGCTCAGCCTCTGTGAAGTTGCTGGTTTCTGTTGGCATTGAGCTTTGCTAAAGGCTGTAGTTCATATACATGCCAGCATCGTTAAGAAAAGGCTAAGTTATTGACTGAGACTGGGATAATCTTCAAGGGTTTAATAATGTTGTCTGCCCACATCTTTGCGTCTTTGGGTTCATTATACCCCTGGAATGTAAATCCCAATCCACAGTGGCTAAACAAGGTTCACATGGATCTCAAATACTTTTGTGGTATTGTCTCCTCCTGATTTCTGAAGGGGAAAGAAAACATTGCTAGCTGAAATAGAATCACGTGGTTCTCTACAAGGAGAGCAGTAAACCTCTGCTGCTGTAGTGAGTTTAGGTTGTAACATTGCCTGCATTTGCGGCATTTTAAATCATTTTAAGTCATTTTAAGGAATTATTCCTAACACCCACAGAGTCAAGGCATCATATTCCAGCACAAGGAAGATCCAGAAGTCCCTGCCTGAACTTTGGAGAGAAACAGCTGATTTCTAAATCAGCAGTGCTAAAAATCAAGGCTGTCTAACATCAGGGTAATACTGGTGGTGGTTTGGTCCAGGTCAGTGGGTGGCTCTTCTTCTGCTTCTCCCATCCTGGCAAATGCAGATCTGAAGGACCTTGTTGTATCCTCACCTCTGAATCCAGTTTGGGCACGCGCGTGGTTTTGTTGGGTGCCTCCTTTCTTCCTCCAGAGTGCCACCCAGGCTGAAGACCTCTTCCCAGCAGCAGGGGGTCATTCCACTCATTGACCTACAGTCAATGGATGAAGTAGATGCACATTGGCTTTTTGCCACCATTTTGTCAAAGCAAACATTGCTTTGCATTTGTGACAAAGGAATCATCTTTCTTCCCCTAGAGGCATGTGATTTCTTGTTAATGTTAAATGACAATTTTGCACGTGCATCAAACTTACATGTAAATTAGGTTTTAGGTCACAAATGAAACTGGGAAGTGCAACTTCCATTGATATTTAGCAGGCATTGAGGTTTTAAATCCCTAAGGAAATTTTAGAAACATCCCGCTTAAGGAGAAAGGACATTCAGTTAAAAGAAATCAGAGGGGTTTGTTTGTTTGTTTTACAAATGCAGCCATAAATTTAGGGCAGTTTCTATTTATTCAGGTATTCATACTGATAGCAATCATTGCTGAATGGTCAGCAATTCCCACTCAAATCAGTGAAAGGTGGCAAGTGACAAGTGAAATGCATAGGCAACCAGAAATGTTTTAAATGAGATGATGGAGCAGGAGACTGATTTTATTTTCTCCTTCTTTCACTACTGGGGTGCACTTCCCTCCCTCTTTACCTCCCCTGCCTTTCCAAGAAACCCCTGGTCAGTCTGTGAACTGACCTGATGAGGCTTGAGGTCCTCTGGGGTTTCTAATTGTTGGACTCTGGTATCTAGGAAAGGGCTGAGCTCATACCTGAGCCTTTCCTCATAAAGCCTGACTCCTTCCTGCTTATTTTCATATCAATAAGGACATACACTGGTTTTTGATCTCTGTGCTACTTAAGATAATTCAGTTACAACTGGCTGTTAGATTGAGTCTTACTAGAGGTAAGGAAGGAGACTGAGGGACAGACAGGTGTGTGTACAGGGTGTCATCATTTGCTCAGGAAAAGAGCATTGCTTGAGTAGCCTGTGCTTCTCTTCAGAACTAACATCTTCATTTCAGTGGGCCTGGTGGGGCAGCCCCAAGCGCTTGGTCTCATTGCAGAGATGAGTCAGATAAATCGTTCTGTGGTTTTAATTAAAACATCTTATGTGGGCAGCATTTCAAAAGCACGAGGTGGCAGTTTTGCAGTGTGGCCCATGCTTATCTGTCCGCAGTGTTCACATGGTCCCACCAGCAGTGTCCCTGAATCTTTACTGTATTTCTTCTTGCTATCTTCATGTGAGGGGAGTTACTCCCTGGGTGGATGGAAAACTGGGGCATAAAGAGTTTTTTAACTCCCTGAGGGAAACTATGACAGCACGGATAGTTTAGCGTTAGTTAAACTACTAACCCCTAAACCACCAGGTGATCCATCCCCTATTGGGATTTGATGGGCAGCACTCAGTCCAGGAGAGCTGTGAAAGCATTGGCAGCACTGTGCTGCTCCAAATAAATACGAGACACATCTCAGCCACTGTGGAGCATGATGCAGAGGTCATCTGAGTCTCCTTCCCAGTGCGTAAGGCTCACACGCTCCTCTCAGCACTTTCTTTACAGATGTTTCCTGTGTGGAGCTGCTTCCAGTGAAAGTAGAAGATTTGTATGCGCTTTGTGTTTCTGGGCTTAGTGTTGCCTGGTACATGCCTGTCAATCTCACACTTGTGTTATGGAAACATCACCTATCCAGGATTGATAGCTGCCAGGGTAGACTGCAACAGCAGAAAAAAAGTCAAGGGCTTTCTGTGCCTGACACCAACCTAACGCAAACAGTGTAGCAGAAAATGGGGTTCCCTAGGGGCCCTTTTGGCTAAGGCAGCATCCCTGACCCATGCTGTGAATCCAACACTTACAGCAGAAGGTGGTCTGAGACAGAGAGGAGTCCTCACTTATTAAAAGATGCTACTTTTCCTGTAAGGTCTTCAAGGAATGACATTCAGTGTGGATTAAGAAGCAGTGGCAAAAGTTGAATGAAGGTTGCAAGCACAGAAGTTGAACCTTGCTCCTCCAGACCCTTTGAAAATGAAGTGTGTATTCCAGTGCAGGGCCATGTTGCAGAGACAACCTGTTCCCATGAGGTTGGTAGGAGAGTGCACTCTCCATGGATAGAGAAGACAGTTCACTTCAATAATGTATACTAAAAACCACCAACTTTAATTTGCCAAATTATTCTGAGAATGGAAGAGCAATTTTGATATTAAAAGTCCTCTGCTAGCAAAGGAATATTGGCTTTTCTGTAGTTTGAGCTGGATTACAGCACCGCCTCAGGAGAAGTCCTAGTTTGGTCACTCTCGGTGTTCCAGCTTTGCACAGTGATAGGAAGCTAACATGACTGCTAGAACCCGTGCCAGATGCCAGGCATAGTTTTGATGAGTCTCTGACGTCTGTTAGATTTTTGGTGTTACATGCTTTTCAGTAGCTAGGCAGTGCCACAAATACTAGGCTGTGATACCCTCTCAAACAACTAGCGCTTAGATCAAGCATTTACAAACAGACAAACAAATAAACAAAGACTAAGAAAACACACATGCACATACAATGGAGGGAGGAGGCTTCCTAACTGTCTTTCTGTGCTCTGGGGAGCAGCAGAACAAGTGGTTTTCATTTTCCTGGTGTTTCACTTACTGCCGTGTGGGGTTCTCTTCATGGGAGGAGAGCTTAATCACTGGGTCTGTGTACATTTGTGTGTGTGTGTATAAACGGTTTATGTAGAAGTTGGGTCTCCTCAAGCTTGTGACATGAGCTGTTTGTCATTCATGGTCACAAAGCACCCCCCATGAAGGTTTCAACCACTGCCAATCCCATCTAATTTATTATTTTTCCTTGACAAATATGCAGAGATTACACGAAGGACACCTGAGGATTTTGATATCTCTCTGGTCAAGTGTCATGGTTTTGGTTTCAGCCCAGCCGGTAACAAAGCACCACGCAGCCACTCGCTCAATCCTCAACCCTGCCCCTGGCCACATTGGGATGAGGAGAAAATCCAAAGGCAGGCTCGTGGGTCGAGACAAGGACTGGGAGGGATCACTCCCCACTTATGGTCACGGGCAAAAGACAGGCTCAACTTGGGGAAGAAACAAAATCAATTTAATTGACTACAAATCAAAACAAGGATATTAGGAAGGAAAACCAAACATCAGAACACCTCCCACCCACCCCTCCCGCCTTCCCGGCTCAGCTCCATTCCCGGTTCTCTCTCCCTCCTCCCCCTGGTGGCACAGGGGAACAGGGGATGGGGGTGGGGTCAGCTCCCCACACATTGTCTCTGCTGCTCCTTTCCTCAGGAGGAGGATTCCTCACTCTTCCCATGCTCCACCGTGGGGTCCCTACCACCAGAGACAGTCCTTCACCAACTTCTCCAATGTGAGTCCTTTCTGCAGGCTGCAGTTCCTCACAAACTTCCCTGGCGCGGGTCCTTTCCACCGGCTTCAGTTCTCCCTGAACTTCCCTGGCGTGGGTCCTTTCTGCGGGCTTCAGTTCTTCCCGAACTTCCCTGGCGTGGATCCTTTCCGCGGGCTGCTCTTCAGTCACATGGCTTTCCCATGGAGTCACGGCCATCTTCGGGAGCCTCTGCTCCACCGTTCACCGCCATGGGCTGCAGGGGGACAGCCTGCCATCTCACCACGGGCTGCAGGGCCATCAGCCTCCTCAGGCGCCCCTCCTCCCCCTCCTTCTTCACTGACCTCGGTATCTGCAGAGGGGTTCCTCTCACATTCCAATCCCTCTACTCCCTGCAGGTTCCCCTTCTTCAATCTGTTCTCCCAGAGGCGCTACCACTGTCACTGATTGGGTTGGCCTGGGCCAGAGGCGGGAGCCGGGGCAGCTTCTAGCAGCTTCTTACAGGAGCCACCTCTGCAGCCCCCTCCCCCGCTACCAAAGAAAACCGCGCCACTCAAACCCATAAATTCAAGGAAGCTAGCTGGCCTAATTCTTCTGCTGGGCCAGCAGAAAGCCCCTGATAGCCATGCATGGACATTCCCTCCCTTTCCTCCATTGAAAGATGACTGGCGCCAGAATTTCTCCAAAGACCCATCACTTTCCTCCCGCGTTTCTCAGCAGAGGCTGTTAGTAGGGGACCTAAGTAGACCTCCATGACTCCTGGTGGCCAGTGCTAACCAGTTAGATGCAGGAGGAACGAAGCACTGCCTTTATGCAGACTCTCCTCCTCCTGCATTTTTAGCTGTGTTAACTCCTTAGAGCAGGTGAGCACCCAAAGCTCCTTTGCAATGAGGTCTGCAGCAGAGTTCAGGGAAGGAGGCTGCAAAGGCTCTCACTTTTGTATGGTTGAGTGCTGTGTCATTGTATCCTCATGATGCTCTGGCTGTATCTGTCTGTCATTGTCTCATACCCTTCACTTGTCAGTTTGCTGAGATGAAGCTCTTTAATGTGTACGTAGTTCATTTCTGGGATTCTGAAATGTACCAATAAAAATCATAATAAAAGACATTGTGATGAAGGAGAGATATTTTCTGGGGTCGGTGCAAGTTTTTCTGTTTCAAGGGAAGAAGACCTGGGCCCTGTTGTTTGTAACTAATCAATAAGATTTGCCTGAGTTCATTAAAAATCAGTCTTTCTTGTGGCCTCAGATGCCTCCTAGATATTCAATCTATAGTTCAAGGTTAATCTCATAGGTTCCAATTAATAACCAAAAAAGAGAATATAAAATCTTCTTTTCTTCCTTAAGGTTTCAGCAGCAATGTGCATGCTTCATTAATGAAGAATTTTAATGAAGGATGGATTTGTCAGGCAGAAATAAGTATTTGATACAAAGCAGTTTCATCAGCATGAGTTAATACAGACAGGGAACTCAGGTGAAACCAGGCTAATATGTAGAGAGACCTTATGTGAAGTCCATTAACATTACAGTTGATAGAACAGCATTAGGCATTAAAGCAAGTGGAGTTTGGAGGAAGAAGTCTCCTGCCTTCATCATGTTTCAAGGGCTCTGTCCATTACTGCACAGTAAAAATGCCCACAGACAGGCCGAAGTGTTGTCTGAATAGGGTTTCTGACAACTGTTTTGTTCTTTTCTTGGAAACACTCAGGCCCTGTGATAAAAACAATGCCAAGGGGCTGTAACAGTATTTTGGAGAAAGGCAGACTGACTCTGTGTTCCTTTTTTTAGCTCAGCAGCCTTCAATGGCTAAGCAGATCAGATGTTTTACAGTGTCAGCTACAGAGAGGAAAAGTGGATTCAGTGTAACAGAGATGTGAGATCTCTTGCAGGCATGGTCTTCTTATGGCTCTTTGGTTCCACACTTCTGCCTGCTGCTCAGTTTAAGTGGTCTACGACTCTCTCCTTCTAGCGATAGCAGCTACTTATGTGCCTACGTTATCTGTCATCTTGCAGTTGTAAAAGCCTGGACTGAACAAGGTACTTAAGGAAGGCAAGTTGCCATGCTTGTAAAGATTTGTGATCCACCCGGTATCTCATCTCTGCTAGGGCCCACCTTCAAGAGCGTCAGAGGGAAGTGCAGAAAACAGCACTAGGCATACATTAAATAATCTGCCCTTAGTTTAAGTCTGAAGTCAGTGAAAATGTTTTAGTCCCTCAAGCTAGGGATTTGGTACCTTGCTCCATTGATGTCTCTGTGGAGAGTTTATTTTTAAGATGTGTTGGAGAATATGGACTCCTGCAGATGTTTCTTGTCTCTGGAGGATCCAGCAGAGAAGGGAACCCAATTCCCAAAGGAGACAATCTGGGAGCAGAATTCAATTTGGATTGCAGATGAGTGAGATAGAGACAACAGTTGTGTATTAGCTGTAATACTACTGAAGAATCAAAATCAAGCAGCCAGTTGGAGGGGAGGTGAGTGTCATTCAGCTTCTTAATCTTGAAACCTGTCTGGATGGCAACTACTGGGATGGAACAAATGCATCCTCACTTTCTTTTCTGTGCTTAAACTGAGGTCAGGAATGGTTTGGGAATATCAACACGAGATGAGGATAGTTTTGCAACTGAATTAGCAAACCTGCCTTTATGCGTGGCTATACAGCTCAGTGTCCCAAAAGCTGACACTGACTAGAGGGGAGCAGACAGCCATAGACGTCAAGAGCTCCATTGACTTAAAATGAAACTAGGAGAGAGATGAGTTTTGGTGAGTATTTCTAGTTTGATTGTGGCAGCTGGAGGAGAAAGAAGGATTTGTTCAGCCCTTGACTTGCTTTCTAGTCACTGGAGTCTGAGATTGGAACTGCTGAGATGAGATGGTGGCATTTAGTCACCATTGTCGAGTTTCTCAGACGCTGCCCCAACCACCATAAATACGCTGTAGAATCAGAACTGGCCCAAAACCTAAGCCCAAGCTAAAACTTTGGAAATATCACAATTGGACCTGAAGAAACTTGATGTTGCAGATTGGGCCAAACTGGATAAGAATTTTATGATTTGCAGAACCTGTTGAATGATGGAAGTTTATTTCCAGCACCTGAAAAATGTGCTGTGTACAATTAATATGACATCACCTTGAAGAAACACAGAAAGATCAGAGACTTTATAAAGAGGAAACAGAGATTACATTGCCCACTAATAAGTACACCATTTTTCTTTATTAAAGCAATATATATGTGTTTATTAAAAAGTTATTAAAAGGAAGGAGCAATATATTTACTCTTGTTACTAATGGTTTTCAAGCAATAACAGAAAAAAATGTGTGGAATAAAGCTTGAAAATATTCCAGTTCAGTAAAAATGCAACCCTAAAATCTTCTTTTGTGTGTAATACCATCACTTTAGATTCATCAGAAAGCCTGTGTATTCTTGGCAAATTTGGACAGAAGTCAGGATTTCCAATCCAGAGGTAATGCTGATACTCCAACATCTCTTTCTGTCCAAAATCAGGGAGGAAAAGCAGAAATATTGAAAATTCATTGCAAAGTCAGCACTCAAAAATTTATTAGAAGACGCTGAAACTTTTCAGGTATTTCAGTGATACATGGACATATAGGAGTTGTAATTTGAATGTGTAGTCCTTTCTGTCCTCTGTGAAGTAGACTTCCAGAATGAACCAGATGTCCCGGGACAGCTGCGTAGCTACGTGCTCCCATGTTGAACCAGGATGCTTGAGCAGAAAAGAGCCCATCTTGATCTATGGGGATAGGTATTCTATCCAAGGATCTTTAAGTACAATATCCATAACACAGTGAGGCACCAAAGACAGCTGCATTATGAATATTTTGCTTTAACGAAACTACCCAGGCAGAAGTAGCTTAGCACTAAATTGGTATGGTGATAGTAAGACAGTGACAATTTAGGGAATAGAGTCTGAGGTGAGGCTTTGTGTGTCACGAGCAGAGAAGGTTCGTTCTTGCTGTTAATGTGGGAGATGGAAGCAGGAATGGAGGGTTGACCCATCCTTCCTCTGTGGGCACAGCCCATCTTCTGAGGCTGGAGTGTGCAGCTTACACATTTTACACTAAAGATGCATGAAAAAAGGGTTATTCAGTTCAAGAATTGAACCAAAAAAGTCAAGAAGGGGAAGTAAGTTCAGAGCATTCTGAAGTGGAACATTTTGAGGATATTTTTTAAGGCAGGGGTTGGGTTTTGTTGGGATTTTGTCTTTTTTATTTACTAGTTGGGTTTTCCTTTTTAATTGAGATCGATTTTTAAACAAAAAGGGACACTTCATAGCATTTAAATCTTTGAAAACAGAAGACAAAAACAATCAAAAGCTTTGCTCAGAAAGTGCTGAAATGAAATATTTTGAATTTTCTGAAATAAAAGAATTCATATGAAAATTTGGAAATGGCATGTTACAAATGTTTCAGCTGTCCTCTCTTTTCAGCAAATTCAACAGCTTAAGTTGCAGAAAGCTTGCATTTCTTCTCCTATGCTCTAGATCAGCTCCACTTATAATGGAATAGATAACAAAAGTATTACTTGCTTTTCTTATTTTATAGTTTCTCAAACTGGGAAGGAAAACATCACCATCTATGGGAATATCTTGACCTCACAAGCTTTTCACTTCATTTATGCACATAATTGAGGGTTTGCATATATATGTGTGTATACTATGGACCAAATTCCCTTTCAAACTAAGGCCACAGTTCTTGAACCACACTGATTCTTCCCAAAGAAATAGTCTGACACGGATTCTGAGTCCAGAGATACCATCCAGGTTTGGGGTCAGCTGTAATCTAATTTAACTACTTCGCCTAATTTAACTGCTCATGAGATGTAGTTGAATCTGGTGCAAAAATGAAAAAACAACTTTGTTTCCAAATTCTGTTAAGAAATGGAAATGCTTTAACTTTAGTGTACAGGCCTAAGGCAACTGCATCCTAAATAAAATAACCTCATTATAATTAAGCCAATGAGGTGAGTGTATGATCAGGGTTTTCACAGATATTCTCTTTTGCTGTCTCTTGAGGCCAAATTCATCCTCGTAAATTTATGGCTCTTACCTGAAGCAGCTCAGACAAGTTAGGTATGGGGAGAATCTAATTTTCCAATCTCTTCTTTGGAGCTACTCTCTTTTGCAGTAAAACAAATTTATATATATATGTATATGTATATGCTTTCATCCTGAAGGAGATTAACTCCATGGTGGTATGCACTGGTGTCACCTGGTTATGTGAGAGACCGTGGTCTAAATCCATACTCCACATCACTAGTAAGAGGCCTATAAGCTATGCTGGGGTGGGTTAGGATTTCTGCCTGGTTTTCTGTTCTCCTTTTGTTTGCTGCTCTCCCAAGAGCTTTGAAAATCTGAGTTTCATCCTAGCGTGGAAGAGGAAAAAAATGTAAAACTTCTTGTGGGACAGGACATTCTGGTGCCCGTCTTGTGGGTGTGCATCACTGCTCTCTCTGAGAGATGCGTAAGGAAAAAAAAGCAAGAAGCAGATGTCTCTGTGGCCTGTGGCAAGGGCAGCAAGGATGCGTGCAAGGGACTGACGAATTCCTGCCTTGACAAAGACTTCCAAACTGGAATTTATGAGAACCCGTCTATAATAAAATGCTCTTAACTTAGTGTCTGGCTGTCATCCGGGTGCATCCCAAGAACGGTGGCACAAGGATAAAGCTTCCACATCACACATTCCTTGCTATCACCACAGCTTCTCTTTTGATGAAACAAAATCTTTCCTTGCCTGACAGTTCTGAAAATTGAAGCAAGAAAACCTCAGCAATGTTGCTGTACTTGGAAGCACGTGCAAAGCATGGCAGTCTTCTGAGCAAAACTTTTCCATTGCTCGCACTACAAAGACAAGATGCAAATAACAAATTGGCAAACTTGCATTTTAGAAGATTCTGCACATATCTGAGGGAACAGAAACGTTACCGCAAGATTGCTGAAAAAATAGATTGATGATTTAGTTGTGTGGAAGATGTGTATGGTCAGCAAAGGCATATCCTCTCTCATGAGCTAAAGCAAGGGCAAATTCCTGGCCCTGTTGAAGCCCAGGGAAGGCTTGATGGGACTCACCCCAAATGTTATTAGCATTACTCCGGCAGAGTCAGTGGGCAAAGGCATTAGTGGGTCCACCCTGCCTGATGCTGCCCTCAGACAATTGTCAATGAATCGGTGGTTGGGAAAATCGCTGTTGGTGGGACGAGGTGCGATGAAAGGTGTAGTGTTAACACCATGCAGCCTTCTCCACCAGTGGGGAAAGGTGGGCTGTTCGCAATGGTCGTTCAGAGTGGGAATGAAATGTGGATGATCTGATTCGCCTGGTTATCAAGCCTGGAGATGGTCATGGCCCTCTGAGCTGCAGAAATCGGATACTTGATGTCAGGGGCAGGAAGATGCTTGCCTGGGCAGGGAGAAAGGCATGGCCAGACTGCCAGGTGTCTTGGGGTTGAATGAAAGTGGGACCTGGGCAATTTTAAGCCTGGGAATTATGAAAAGAAACTATTACGGGACTTCATGGTGTTAATGTCATTTTTCTGATCAGATCCACTCAATAACCCTAGCAAAGCCTGATGATGAGTCAATTTTCTATTGTTAGTGCCAGCCCAGAGCGACACTAGAGACCACAAGGAAGAGAGAGAATTGCTGAGACAGCCTAATGGAGCATACAGCTCAGCCTAAACTACTTGCGTGTTTTGTTTTGTTCTGTTAATTCTTGAAAAGAATTAGGAAAGGATGGCAAATTTCACCAGAAGTGAAACAAAACCACAGGGGTCTTTGTCTGTGGATTAAGCATTTTCAAGAACTACCAAGAATAAATGTTTCCCTGTTTTCACTCTTGTTTTCTGTACCTTAGGACCAAGCCACATAGGATATTTGCTGAGATCCCAAGTTTTCTTATTTGGACTCTGTTATTTTAGAGAACTTGTTTTGTAGAACTGTGCATCCCAGGGAAGGAAATTAAGGTCAGAGATGAGAAAAACCCACCTAAGGGCCTGAAATACTTTTAGTTTCTCAAAGACCACCCTGTGTGGGAATGATAGATTAAAAAATGGGTGGAACCTCTAAGCCTGGAGTTGTATCAAGTTATTCAAAAAAAAGTCTCTGAGATCTTTGTGTGGACCAACATATTTGGGTGGTACTTTCTCACTCTTTCTTCAGAAGAGGCACTGTGGCCTCACAAACTGAAAACTAGCCCTGCTTTTTCTCTGTCTTTAAAAATATCTATGTATCTTGAAAAGCTGTCTCAGCAGTAGTGAAGGAGTGGAAAAAAAAGTGTATTATATCTCCATGGTTTCATACAGTGCAGCTGTGCTAACAGAATGTATTGAGACTGGGACCAAAGGAAAGGCATGAAATAGTCCATGAAATGATCAGTTGAATCTAACAGTAAAGCTTCACGCAATGGGGAGATCTATAGTCAAGGTATCCTATTGCAGATGGGAGTTTTTGTCCTTTTTTTTTCTTTAGGGGGGAAAAATGCAGAATATTAATAAATTCAAGCCCTTTGTATTAATAAAATTTTTGCTGAAATCAATGGGAAAGTTATTTTCTGATGGAAGTTGACCTTACTTTGAATTAAAATCTTTAAATATCCTTACAATATATTTGGTTTAAATATCCCTGTTCTGTGGGATTAAAAGTTTTGATTTTACTTCTGGCTGAATGTCTGTAGGATGGTGATCAGATCTAAATACAACCAGGCTTCTAGATTTATTAAATCAGTTTAAAAAAAAATCATTTTTTTGAAAGAAGCAAGCATGCATCAATGTACAGCCTTCAACAGTCCTTCCTAGGTCTTGGGGTAGTTATAAGTAGCACAGGAATAATGGACCAAGTATCAACCAAATGTAATATGCAGTTGCCACAGTGGAGCTATTCCCCCTGTTCAACGCTAAAGTACAAGTGGTTAGTTTATAACCCTCTTTAGGTTACAACATTTTAATGTTTCTTCAGTGTTTATTTATTCTCTTCCCAAAGAATGTTCTGAAATATCGAGTTTACAACCTGTGGCTCATGTGATGGTAGTGGAAACAATTAAGCTAGAAGCTTTCAAAGCCACCACTGGGATTTTGATGCCCAAACTCATTAATTTTAATAAGAAGTGAGCTGCCAGTCGTCTTAAGTGGTTTCTAAAATCTCAACCCATAAAAACACCTCTCTACTGGTTCCAGTTTACTAGGAGCTCAGAGCAAGGTAAACACGTGTAACAAAATAGTAGGTGTTAAAAGGTGGAAAGTATGTGTTCAGATGTCTCTAAGACTGTTCAAGGAACCAAATGGCGGCCTCAGCCTTGAGCTAGCAGATGTGGGCTAATGTGGGGGCTGCTCCTCCCTTCAGCGTCTCAAGGAATTACTGACTGATCAGAACACGAGGCACAGTTTCAGTGAGAAAGTCAATGGAAACAGAAATCTTGGCAACAGCTCACTTCCAGCTGTGGTGATCACATTGTCTACTTTGGGCTTTCACATCTGCTCCATGCTCTTGCCTTCTTAACATGTTTCTGCCCACCACAGTCTTGTGGTCAGGGTAGCGCTCTTCTCCGTAGTGTGCTGATGGACAGCTGGGTTGCAGGAAGACCTGGGTGAATTCACACCACACAGTGAAGAGCAGAGGTATCCAGAGCAGTACCAGAATGAGCTGTCTTTGGGCAGTATCAACCAGCTTGTATTCCCATTGCTTTGGCATAAGTGCAGCAGGCAATGAGGCCGGGACTTTCTTGCGACCCACTGCTGCCATTGCAGTTACCCACGTGGTGTTTGTAGATGCTTGGTCCAAGTCCTTCCTGCTTGCCTAACCTGTCCTATCCAAGTTCACACTGTGTTATCTTCCAAGCTGCTAAATGGCTGCATTTTCATGCTGATACTTCACTGATCCACCATCATGGTTGGATAAAAATTAAGAACTGTCTGCTGTGGCCTGAGGGACCCACCCAATGCAAACCTATGAGAGCCTTTCCTTTTACATGAGTCTGGAGATGGCTTTGCTTCAGCCATGAGCCTATGTCACAGCCTAAGAAGTCTTGAAGGCTTCGGAAAGCACCAGGATCTCACAAAGAAAGCTGCTGCACTGATGAAAACTCATCTCTAACATGAATCATGGAAGAAAGTCTTGATGGGGAAAAAAATCCAGAACAAGCAGATCTCTCTGTCATGTAAAATAGAGCATGAAGTGAGTATGAATGAGTTTGAAAAGAACTCACTGTGAGTCTGAATGCTAGAAAAAAAACAGGATTTTCTTGTGTATTTTATTAATGAAAGCAACTTTGGAGAATTTTAGAATTAGTTTAAACAAGTGCCTTTCTTTATCTGTCATATGATCTCTGAAGAACTTCATTAATGTTGGCTATGAGTAACAAAGTTACTGCAGTTTTTGACAGTGAGTCTCGTAGTAGCAACAATTAATTATCAGTAGCTATTGGAAGGACGTTTGGGTGAAACATGATGCAGTGGAAATAGAGATGACCATCATGACTGCTATTGTAATGGGCTTCAAAAAAATCAAAAAGAAAAAGAACTGCCATTAGTAGTAATGTGACTTTTTTGCATGAGAACAAAATGTTCCATAAATGAAACATGTGGTTTCACTTGCAGCACATTTTGTACATTGTCACCAATGAAGTTCAGGATTTTTTATTACTTTTTCATTAAAATGTCTTACTGGTTTCACTCAGGAGGCAAAAATTTTCACGTGGCTTTAATTGTTTCTGTCATAAAAGTCATAGCATCCATGTAATAGAAATAGTTTTGCAGACCACAGCTTCATACTGCCTATTAATTCTCTTCCATTTTCTGTACCTACAAGTCACTGGGCCATCCCAGAGACAGAAAATGTTCCTCTCATGCAATTAAGACCAGACAGGAACTTCTACCGAAGTTAGGGGAGAAAAAATCACTTTCTGTCAGTACTGGTTTATTAGATTTTTGTTTCAGATATCTTAGCTCACAAATGTAAGTTCACATGGCCACATATCAAAGAGAGAGTTTGTATTGACTTTTTTCTAAAATTAGTGAAACTCTAGAAGTGAAAACAATAAAAGGCCTTTTTCTGCATAGTTCCAGTCAAATGCAAGAGGTGGTAGTATTTCAAACAGGAGTGAAGAGCTCTGGCAGTATTGTTTCAAGGTGGCTTTGGACAAGTCATTTACCCCCTTTTTTGCTTCATTTCTCCATCGTACAAAAACTGCTGGAGTTCAGGTCTCACATATCCCACCCTAACAGCCTAGCTATTAGACCATGCTTCTGTCATCACTCTGGTCTTCCCTGTCAGCAATCCTAACTCAGATGAACAAGCATTATTAGTGTTGCAGTCAAAACAATGACTTGTTTTCCACAGATTATAACCAAAGTTGAAAAAAAAGAAGGGAACTAGTGTTATCTCATTAATTTAAGATCAGGTGCTGTTATGGTATCTGTTTTCCTCAGAGGGAGTCACAGTTTTGCCATTTAACCTTCAGCCCAGTGGGGGAGGTGACGTTGACCCCTACCGCAGCCTCTAAAGCCTGTAAGAAGTAATTAAAATGCCAGAAAACAGCAATAGCATATCAACTGCCTTTCCCCCCTTTTTCAGTTTAGTGTTTATTTGAAAGCTTGCTAGGAAATGCCACTGCTGACTTTAGTGGCTGCATCAGAGTAAAAGCCTTTCTCTTTGTACACCTTCTTAGCAGTTAGGAGCACCCACCAAATAGTGTAGTCCTCTGCTTTCACTTGTTCTTAGCACAGTCCTTCACTTATTCATCAAATGTTTAAATGTTGTGGTTTGCAGTTCAAGGATGACAAAGACAAGCCCAGCCTTGGAAAGGTCCTCACCAACAGCCCTGTCCGCTGTCCAGCTTTCTGAGCAGGTCCCACTGACATCTCCCTCCCTGAAGCCCTTGCAGATGGACGAAGAAGACAGCCTGGCTCCTCATCTCCTGTTGCCAGATAGTATCAGCCAACTGGAAGAGTTTGGCAGGCAGAAGAAATGGCACAAGAAGCAGCACAAACACCATCGCCAGAGGCAGTTCAATGATCTCTGGGTTCGGATAGAAGACAGGTGAGTCGTAACTTTTATGGTCCCTGTCCTCTTCCTGCTGTCTCCTAAGCAGTTGCTCTTTACAGGTCCCAGCTCTTGATGATTAGACCGTAAGGAGGGTTGAAGGGCTAAATAGGAGAGACAGGGAGTGAGGTGATGGTTTTGAAACCTAATGAAGTACTAGGAGGAAGGCTCATAGGCACATTTGATCTAAAAGGAAAGAGAAAAAAAGCTAATGCTTAGAATATTTAAAATACACAGAAACAAAGACTTGTCAGAGTAAAAACAGGAAAAAAATCAGAATGGAAAATATTCTGTGTTTGCCTTCTTTCTTCCAATAATTATTTTCTAACCTTTACTGTCAGTTTTCAGCCCAAAGACTCGCCCATTTTCCAACCATGCAGAATATTCCTGGGAGTTTTTAAGATTCTGACACATCTGACTTTCAGTCTTCTTCACTATGTTCTGGGGCTGAAATGTTTTATCTCTTAGACTGCATTGAAAACAGCAAACAGGCAAAATTAAGTATTTAACTAAGGCCTCTATGTGAAGAGAATGGAGGTAGGCACATTTCTGTGACCATTCTAATCTTGAGCCGAGGTTAAAAACTCCAATTTGGTGTTTGAATAAGAACCTTCATGTTTGACCAGGGCTTCTCGATGTGTGCTTTTAGGATTTCCGGGCAATTTATTCTCCCACCTCTAAAATTGGGAAAGCTCAGTGCTTTTTTCTAGGCCGAGTCATGGGCAGATAAGCAGCCACAATGTTTATAGATCTCCTAACAAGGGAAAGGAATGAAATAATCTGTTGGGAACTGGCTGCTTGCTTATACATATAATAATTGTCTTTGAGCATTACTCTTATTCCCATTTTCCTTGCAAGTATAATGAGTCAGAGTCTCTCAGAGGCTTCTCCCTTTGCTAAGGAAAAAAACTCCTCATGTTTGTGTTTTGGTTTGTTGGGGGCTTTTTAATTTTTATTCATTCTTTTTAATGGATCAGTTGCCTCTTTTTTTTTGTAGTTTATTGTATTCCCAGGGTGAGTGACATAAGGGTTGTTATAATTAAGGTGGTGCATATTAATCTTAACGTAGTAAGGCTATTTCTGAGATAAATGCCAGCCTTGGTAAGAAGGATTCATGTGTTTTGTTCTTAAAGTGTGTTCAGTGGTTGGATCCTCCCCACAGAGGATGTTTAAGAATGAACTAAGAGGCATTTGGTTCAACATAGTTGATTGCCTCAAGGACAAGGGACTTTTGCCTTTTTTCTTCTGACTGGGGGCCACCAAGTCATGGTGTCCCATGATGTCCCAGCATTTCACAAGGGTGTCCGGTCCAGCTCACCATAATTGTCATAAAAGTGAGGTGCTTAAATAGAGCTGGTGGGAGCCTGGCAGTTAGGCACAATCCTTCTGCCCCCATCCTATCTATCCAGAAAGGATACTGGGCCTGATACGGCTGTGGAAATGTGCCACCAGGGGCTTAAAGCAGTAGTGCTTGCATAGCTTTGGCGGACTTTTGTGCCTTTAGCTGTTTTTATTTCAGTAAGAAATGTTCCTAGGAAACGTATTTAAAAGGGTAGTTCCCCAGGTTAGACTTAAATTATTCACTCCATGCTCCTGTGAGATTTCATCTGAATCAAAACCTTTTAACCCTCTACTTCTATTTCATAAAGATGGAGATTGGCATAAGGAAACATAAGTTTCCGCTCCCACCATGCTGGTGACGAACCAGACACTGTGTGTTGCCTGCCTTGCTGAAAGATCCCAGGGAGATATTAGTGGGAGATCACAGCCCTAGAAATGAGGAAAGGCTGGAAAAAGGGAAGTCTGCCTTAGTGCTTTCAGATGGTTTTAGTGCTTCTACAGTTTTGGAGTAACTTCTGGTGTTTTCCTGGAAACAAAACAAAACAAAAAATACAAACTGTTCAGCTAAATCAGAGACTCACAACCAGCTCTGGTTTCTCCATAAATTGGATGGGGTCTCAACTTTCATAAACCAGCTGCTGCATATTGTGCTTTTGGCAGTTGGGTTTCATCAACATTAATTGCAAGCTGGACCTTGCACAAGGCAATAAACAGTGAGTTCTCTCCAACTGGTTCCTTTCTGATTGGCAAGAAAAGAGCAGAAATGTATGCCTCTCACCAGACTTCGTAGCATGATCATTCCTGGGAGGAAACAGCTAGGATGGCTAATAATATGGGCAACGAAGTGTTACCTGTGCAGGAGAGAAGCATGTGAACTTATATTGTGTTGCCTCAATAATGTTCACCACACTCAACAGTGAGACTGTTAGCACTCATTTTTGGAGGATAATCAGTGTACTACAAGTTCACGCTCTGGCCTGCCCCATAGATCCATTGTGCATTTGCATATGCTTAAATTGGAGCCCCCCATGTTCTCTATACAGACTGAGGTCTCTGCATATAGTATTACCTTGAGCCTATGGCCCCATATTTCCAAATGGTTCTTCTTCCAGTTTGAGTTTTCTGACTCACCTGTTGTCACCTGAAACTTGACCTGTTCACCTTTGAGACGAAGTAGAGGGATTTAGGTCATTGTTACGGCTTTTGGGTGAAAGCTGCATAAAACTCATTGTTTCCATGCAAGGTCTCCAGAATTCAGCTGTTTGAGCTGCCTTTCAACCTGAAAAGTCAAAGAGAAATATACAGGTGGAGGACAAATCCAGGCAAATTTAAACCAGATTATTGGTTCTTGTATGAACCTCATTGAACTGTGAAATGACTGTGGTTCATACAGCTCTTTTCCAAAGCTTTATTGACCATGGATTAGAGGACTTTATGAGCCATGAATTGCAGGGCTTTTATGGACTACGCACTTCTAGGCCATCTCATACACTTCCATGGAAATCTTGGGGTGTTTTTTTAAGCTACCAACACAGAAACAAAGGAAATGAACACAGGAGAACCATCTTAAAGGAACATCAAAGGTCTGACTCCAACCTATAAAAGCCAGGAAATCCGTAATTAATGGTTCCACTAAGACTTCAGCTCACGCAGTCATTCGGGTCTGATCTGAGGTTATAGCTACAATCTGAAATGGCCTTGTGAAAAATGAGTCATCATTTAATGTCACACATCATTATTGGTATTTACTTTCAGTTATACCTTGGAGATTGTCCTTTCCTTTGTGTTCTGTCTTAACAGCTGAGGCATTTGACTTGGCACCCCTGAGTGGTCGGTGTTTAGATTTGTGTGTCGGAGGGTTAGTACCGCTGTGGAGGATGAGAAAGCTTCTGCTCTGTCTTCTCCCTGTCTTTGACAGAGCTAAGATTTGCTGATCTCGTGGGTAATCAGCTACACTGAAGGCTATTAAAAAACAAAAAATGCTGATGAAATGTGTGGTTTCCTCTCCCTTCTGCCTCCTTCCTCCAAAATCTAAACAAAATGAAAAAGCCCTGCCTGGCTGCAGTTTGTGTTTGAAATTGTTTGTCAAGAACAAAATTAAATGGAGATTTCAAGTAGCGGGATTTTTTTCTTTAATGACTTGATTTTGCAGAAATGTGCAGATCTGAAGTCTGTCTTTGGGAGGAATTTGAACTTAGACAAAACTTAAACCCTAGCTAGCTCCCATAGCCAAAAGCCAGCTGAGACAGCAGGGAGGGGAGGCAAAACCCTTGGACTGGAAGGCTGCAGTTTGGCATACAGAGCATGTTATTGTTCCTGTTGACCCTGTGTTAGCTAAGCTTCCTCTTGTAATATGAATAATTAATTACAGATCATTCACTGGCTTTTCATGATGAGCTGCTCAGTTAATTGAAAGAGTAGAGAAATGTCTGTGATGTTTCAGAGTAGTCAATGAAGGGCCTATCAGGATCCCACCTTTGTTCTAGTGAGCAAATGGTTTACGGCTACAAACAAAACCAGCCTGAGAGAACAGAGAACCTCTCCCAGCTGGGCAGGAGCGTTATAACTCCTAAGGCAGGCGTTATAACTCCTAAGGCCCTAAGGCAGGGTGGGAGGAAAGCTCCTGAGAAAAGGGAGGGAGGGGTATTAGTAACTGGGAGGGTGTTTCAGGAAGTGTGAGGTTTGGAAGGAGCAATGGCAGCTGGAGGATGTGAAAAAGGAATACAGTGGTGGGAAGAAAGAACTTCAAGAGGATGTAATGAGCAAATTCAGAAGGTCATTCCCTCTGCCGAGGAAGAGATCTGGGTGAAGATGGTGTTTGAAAGGACACTGAGGACACACAGATGCTTCACTTGCACAGGAAAGAAATTAAAGGAAAAGAATTGTTATCAGAAGAGAAAAAAAGAAATTCTTGCCCCAGATGTAAGCTCAGCCCTGCAAAACCTGCCATTAGTGAGAAATGAAATGAATTCCCCCTGTAATTGGAAATTCTCTGATAGCCCAGTGCTGACTATTCAAGCCCAAATGAATGCAACAACATCACAAATATCAATTTCTTTTGGAAGCAACAGCTATTTTAGGCCAAAAAAAAAAGTTATACCAGTGATGGATGAAGGGAGACAATGTGTAATAAACTGCACTAAGTGTGCCTGTATAGAGTGAACCTTATCAGTTTGGATGGAATTTAAGCACTTAGCCTGCTATCCTTTCTTTCAAGACAATGCAGTGATGGAAAACAGAACTCTGTCAACTCAGGCAAACTTTTAATTTCACTTAACTGCATCTGAAAGGTAAATTTCAGTAAATGAATCCAAATTGCTTCCTTTTCACAACACACAGTGCTGAAATACAGTACTTAACTTCATTAAAGAAAAGACTGCTTTTCTTTAGAGGAGACCTAGACACTTTTGAAGTCTAACAGGTAAATTGTGGTCAGATGATTTCCCTCCATATGGTAGCTTTGAGCTTGAAATTTCCATCACTGGGGCCTTGTTTGTTTAAATTACTCTATCCACCTCCCTGGTAAGGACACTGCTTGAAGAGTGCATGCCTACTGATGCTCATGGGGAGAGGGGATCATTCCCTCCTCCAGTCTGTCTCCATGCAGCCAAATAAGCAGTTGCCACCATTACATTTATTTGCCTGTGTTCAACCAAAGATGAGGATGCAGCTTCAGGACCTTTATAACTTGCTGTAGTGAACCCGTCTCCCAAAGGGACCAATCCAGCAGCCAGGAACAGCGAGAGCGTAGGTGTGCTGGAGTCCCACCTTCCCTCCTTTGTCACACCTCATTGCTGTTTGGGGCTTAAATGTGTTGTGTGGCTTTCCTCCAGCACTTCTGTCTACCATTTTCTTTGCTGTTCTCCTGGCAGAATTTCCTTCTGGGGAATCTTTTGTGATGACAGTCCCTATCAGTGACTTCCCCCTGTCTCCAGGGCATGGCATACAAATATCTACTCATCAGAAAAATCTCATGGTTTGACAGCTTGGATACAAGATGCTTCTCTCATGCTGAGTGGTGTCAAAACACCTCCTGGACAAGTACTCCTTCCTGGTTCCTTAGTGGAAGCTGAACCTTTATGTCTTGAACTGGCCTAAAATCTGCTCTTAGTTTGCCCAGTTCTTTATGAACTCTGGTGGATATATAGGGGACAGAAGAAGACATTTGGGGCGGTGAAGCAGGGTGTCAGTTGGTCCTTCTCTCTCCCCATGTTGCATGCCTCTGAAACACGCAATCTTGCTTCTGTGAAGGCACCCTAAGCTCCTCCTGAGCAGAGAGCAAAGCATGGGGAATACTACATTTTCCCCTTCTTCGTTTCTTACTGTTTCTGTTTTATCCCCCTTTAAGATGAGCAGATGGCTTGATGCCTTGTTTAAAAAAGCACTGTTGGCAATTCTGTCATCATGCCCTTTGCACAGCCCCAAGTACACAAGCCTTCCAGTGGAAGTAAAATAGCAGCATGATATAACTCATAAATAAGAGGTATATCTCTTGACTGTAACATACGATACGGTGACGACATATCCTCCCTCCCTGGATGGCTTTTATTGAGGCTTCTTGGATTATCAGGTTGGTCAGAGTGCACAGAACATATTAATTAAAGCTGTGAAACCTGGGCTCAGCACACAACTCTCATGCATCGCAGTAACGGATGGCAAGTCCTGACATTCATGTTCAAACCTCTAGCATCTCCATGTTAATAGACCCCCCTGTCAGCTGGCGGTGAGCGATAACTTCTTTCCCCTTGTAAAGTCAAAGAGTTAATTTGTTATCCTGCAGACGGGGCTGAAAGATGTGTGGCCACACTTTCACCTGCTAGACACACAAAAAGATCTGTATGTTTTGCTTTGTTCTGTTGTTCTTCTCTATAACGTGCTGCCACTGTGTGATGAAACAAACACAGATAAACTTAAAAATTAAGCAAGAGCCTTGCATATATACTTTCACTATTGCTTAAGTATCTCACCACTGGTATCAACAATTAATATGAGGCAGTGTGCAAACCCTATTTTAATGAAAGCTATAAATACCTGAAAATAAAATTATTAGAGATAAAGAACACAGAAGTCTCTTGGAAATTGACACATAACTTGTATATAGATTTCAATTTTATTTCATGAAACTAAACTCTTTATTGGTAATGCATTAACTATTTTATTTTCATGAAATTTAAATCCATCATGAATATTAAATCCATATTTTTGAAGGCAACCAAGTAATAAAATTGGAGCACACAAAAGCTAGGATTTTTGAACAGTGAGGTATTTTTCAACACTGGATATCCAAGAGCACTTTCCGCTCCTTCCTCCTCAATGCTGATTAAAATTCAAAATACAATGCAAGATGTTTTATGGAACCTATTAAGAGTTTTCTCTCCCTTTCTTGTTTTCTACTTTTCATTTGGGATGTGTTGAGTAAAGATAGTCTATATTATATATCTGCCCCAGTTTGGTGTATTTCTGACTTGGACTGAACATAGCCCTACCATTGCTAGCTTTGTTAAGGTGTCTAAGATCTGTCTGATGCAGCACAAACAAAATGTTTGCTTAGGATTCAATTTCAAGAAGGAGCAGCTGCTGAGTTATGATAACCTCTTCCTCCGTGATGCATATCCCCACTTGTTCCGCTGTTTCTGAGCCAGCGCAGTCTCATTTCCTCACCCAGTGCCAGGACTCCTCTTGATTTTGGACAACCTGTTAACTTTTCAGTTCCATGGTTGTCCATTTCCTGCTTAAATTTTCTCTTTCTCCAATGCTCTTTCTACCTGCCCATTTTAACTTTGGCTGCGTGCGCTTGGCCTGGGCCCTGGAGCAAGCAGTAGAAAGGGACCCGTCCAGCATCTCCATCTCCGCACTCACCTCCACCTCTCTGTGCTTACCTTGCAGGAGGCTGTGATCCTACAAACACTGCACTTCACTTTGCAGTCAGTCCATGCCAATGAAAATGTGGGCTTTTGGAGCCTACAGCCTTCAGCACAACCCCTTTGAGATGGGGGCATGTCTCACTTGTGGCTAGCATGTCTTTGTCATCTGGCATTACTGCAGACTGCAGTAGGTAGGAGGCATAGCTAGGCATCCTGCTTCTTCATTTTTTAACCATGAGGTAGATCTCCTCCATGTTATTTCATCTTCTTTGCTTTTCCTACCATTTTCACACAGATGTATGTGTGGCCAAGAGCACTGCAGACTGGACAAGATAGTCAGCATTGGCTCCATTTATTCTTTGCTAAATTCATGGACATCATAAAGCAATCCAGGCTCTTTCTGCTGATGCTCGTCCTTCTCTTGACAACTTGGCAGCCTCATGGGCAGTGTCTGTGATGGAGGCCAATGCCAGCAGTGTTGGGGGCCTGTTGGGGGCAAACTGTGGTCCAGACATCTACAATAATAAGTCATTAGCAAAACGTTTATGCTTATGCATTGGATCAATTTTTTATTTCTCAGGCATTAGAAATGCACTTAGAGTTGGCATTAATCTGGAAAAAAGGCGCCTGTGGGTATAAAAGTAGAAGCAAGTTTATTTTACCTACAGCTTGTTTTAATGTTAATGTTAAGCTACTGTGCTTGAATAGGTTAGATTCTATTTATAAAGTCTTGAGATTCCCATCCACAGCAGCTCTATCATAAAAATAAGGTTTCAGGACTGGACCTATAGTACAAAGTGTTTCCTGTGCAGCAAGGCAAAAAAAAGGAGAGTCCTTATTTCACCAAAAGAGTTAGCACTAAGTGAGTTTGACTGTCTTCTGTGTTAATGCAAGGCTTTTTCTCCAGCTATTTTTAGTCTGTTCCAGCAGCGTATCCCACTGTGGTCTGGTATGCAAGAGCATTGCTATGAGGTTTGCAAACACTTGTATTTCTGTGTTGTGAGAACAGAGCATTTGTGTGTTACTGGAGCGTGTGTTCCTTCGGCGACTGAAAGGAAGGGCAGACCGCGCATGTGATCCATGCACATGTTTATTGTTGCCTGTGAATAACCATGTACAACAAATGGACTCTGGAAGAAAGCTTGTTAGCAGATGTCGTCATGGCCCTTCCAATTTATAAATATGAGCCTTGACATTTATATTTTCCATATCCAGGGCTTTCACTAGCCAGATGTTTTGAGGATTGGCTCCTTAGAGCCTTTAACTATGACTCCTCATGGTATATTGTCTATTGCACATAAAAAAAATAAAACCATATTTCTGGCTCCTATCAAACAGATAAGAAGGGAAAATGCACTGAGTACCCTAAGGTAAAGGGAATTCCTTTAAATCTGAAATGCACTTTAACAGAGCTCTACAAAACTCTTTACGTTCACTCAGCTGAAAAATAAGTTGTCTGCTTTAAGAGGCAGAGAAAATTCAATACACAGTAGCACATTTACTCTGCTGTTTGGGGTGGGTGAAGAGTGTGGTTTGTGTTAAACTTGCAAGGCTGACTGCAGTTGCAGACACTGCAAGAAGTGCTGAGTGGGCTTATGCCCAGGGTGAGTTGGATTTCTTAAACACAGAAGTGGGTAATAAAGCACCTGCACTCCCTAAACTGCAATTCTTGATACAGAGGTTTTTCCTTTGGGGTGGTGGCCAGCTCCACATTCAGACTCCTAACTTGCAGCACTAATCGGCTGACAAAATGCGCCGTTTCCATCTTATTCAGAGCAAACTGAATTGCTCCCTAGACTAGTACACCCAGCACTGATCCTGCAGGGAGGTTGGACCCCTGTGTACGTGAGGTTTGGAGCTGTTGGGAGCAGGAGCAAGACATTTCCCTACTGCTCAGGCTATGGAAGCAACAGAGACCCATCTATGCCATGGCTGCTCCTTGTACTACACCCATCAAGGAGAAAAGTTAAGAGAGTCATCTCAAATGCTGGGTTTGGGCTGAAGATGGGACCTCTGAGAGGACACTGCATGCTGTGTTAATGTCTGTGTGCCTGTCTGACCCCGGGATACGCAGATGTGTTGAAGAGATCACTTACCATCTAAAAGCCAGAACAAAACTTCTCAAACACTGCAGCCCCAAGTTGGATTTATTATATATTTGAGTGATCTTCATATCTAGCAGTATCTAAACCCCAAAAGATTGCAAATCTGCTGTTCCTCAAGGTAAAGCTCTAGACTTAGCAGAGCTACATAAAATCCATAAAATGTAAAAAACTTCACCTTCCGGTGAATTACCATAAAGAAAAAGAAATGTCTTTAAAATTCAGTGGAAATGCTAGCCCAAAGGAAAAGGGTAAGGAATATGGGATTTATTTCTGGTTCTGCTCTTCCCCTTCTGACTAGTGAGTTTCATGCCCTGTGAAATCAAGTGAAGAAAACTATGACAGGGAATAAGATAACATTACTGTTGTGGTGGGCGCTTGGTTTATAAGAGGGGTTTAACCACAGTTATACTGTGGGAGTGGGTTTATCTAAGAAGATAGATTCATTGTAGAGTGAAACGGGAGGAAATTTGATTCCCTGACACTGCCGGCAGCGCGGGCTGCGCTGTGTGCTGAAAACCCAGCAGGACCCCAAAGGGCAGCTGTGGTCTAAGTCCAGTTACTCACTGGGATGAAGGAGAAGTAGGATTTATTTAAATTCATATGGTTTTAATGCTATAAAAGCTGGGTTCCTGCAATTATGAAAATGCCAAGCCAAATTCCGATTTCACTCAGAGCTCCTCTTTACAATTCCTGAATAACTTAACTGAACAAAGTAAGCATTATACCTGGGGCCTGAGCCCACAATGCTGGAAGGCGAGGGAGCCAAGCCTATTGCCTGTGAGCTTCTGGATCTCAGGTATGCCTCATGTAGCAGTACCGTGGAGAGATGCGGTGCAGACCATGCTCACAGAAGCTCAGTTCTGCAGAGACACTTCAGGGTCTGGGTTATGACACCCGGTAGGGAAAGCCTTTGCAGCCTTTCCAGCCCTGCAGGCCAGCAAGCAGCTTTTTATGAGCCACTGATGGCATCTCCAGGCTTTCAGAGGGTTTGGAAGTGCTTGGGGAGAAGGATTTTATGCTGTGGCTGGTATCACTGTAGTTGCTTTGCAAGCAGCAGGAGGAACCCAAACCTTGTGGGCAATGCAGCAGTTTAATGTCCTTGGCATTTCTGCCTGGTAGATATACCCTATGAACCTTTTTTTTTTTTCAGAGTGAGTCTGTTGGAAAGAAAAAGAAGGCAGTGCTTTTGTTCAGTGGAACAAGCTTGAATTCAATACTGCTCCAAATAACAGGTTCAAAGATCTGACCCAACCTTAATTATTCTTACTAAGAGAGACTCTGGAAAAATACAAGCAGTGAGCAGGAAAGTGAGCCCAGTGAATTAGAGAGAAAAATGTGATACAGGCTAAGCAGAGAGAAAAATGTGATACAGACTAAGCAGAGAGAAAAACTGTTACGTGGAGATGGAAAAAGAACAGGGAGGAGGAAAAAGAAAAATTAAAATCAAATGGAAAAATGCAGTATATTGGACATCCATTTAAGCCAGTTTATATTTTAGTTGTTCATTCTGTTCCTTAATACATAGCACAGGCATATTCTTAGCTGGAATAATTGTGTGTCTTAGAGAACAGTCTTGGAGAAAATACTTAATTTGACAGGATGTTTTAGGTATTTCCTCACTACTGCCTATTCTAAATCATTTTAAAATCTGCAGGGGAAAGTCGATATCTTTTACAGTGTTTAACAAGAAAGCGACAGGGTCAAATATATACATGTCTATGAATGTATGTGTTCCCCAAGCACATCTAAACATGCATGGTTAATTCCGTGCATCTGCAAAAAATATTTGAGCCACAGGGCCCACACAATGCCAAACAAACACTTGAGTGCACATAGGAGAGGGCAGACCGAGTCACTCTGGTTCTAATTAATTGAAAGGTTGAGCCCAAGACATAAAATATGGATTATGATTTTGACCACCCCAAAAATGCGAATTGTTTTGCATGTGTGGCTGTATTGGTGAGAGCAGTGAGTTTGCAAAATACAGACGAAAGACAGATATTCTGCTCATGTTTGGGATTTGGTTCAAAACACCTGATTGCAGCACCATCAAATTAACTCTTTATGTGTTGTGTATAAGCAGGTTGCCCAAAAATCTTCACAGATTGCATCACTGGCAAGATATTTACAATACTAAGCCTATCTGTGTATGCACCCTTGATGTTCTTGCTTACTTTGGCTGTAAAAACTGCAATCATCTGTCCAAGGACCAGTGAAAAAGTACTTGGTTATTTGAGCCGTGTTGATGAGTGTTTTAATTGTGCATACAAATCAGGTACACAGCCAGATGTGTGCAGTGGGTGGGGGCGAGTTTGTGGATGTTTTTGAGCCCACATCACTATTTAGACTATCGTGAACACATCCTGGCTCAGATGTCAGTGCAGAACTGGTGAAACAAAGGGCTCTTAGCTATCCCCTCTTGGCAAGGGCCAGGCCCTGGGTAAAACTGGGATGCATTATCCCGGCTCTGTGATTGCCTCGTCCCAGTGCAGAATCGCAGGGGGATATTCTTAGGATATTAGAGAATCATCAAAGCATTTCTTAGAAGGGCAAAGGAAAGAGCTAATGTTGTCATCTCCTGCCTCAGGACCACCCAGACACTCTACAACAAATCATGGGTCTTCAGCTACAGTATCTTGAATTATTGTTCACAGGGATTTTAAAGAACTTAATTTCTTTTTTTTCCCTCTTTTTTTTCCTTTTTTTTCTTTTTTTAAAGGATGACATGTAGTTTCCTGATGGGCTGGTTTTAATAAGGTTGAAATCTTTGTTGTTGCCAAATCAGAGAGGAATATAACATCTTTAAGTCATTAGATGGGAATGGGGTAATTACTCAGAGGGTGTGCTTCAAAGGTTATTGGTTTTTACAGCGTTCTGTGTTTTTACACCATTCGGCAGTTGTCTGGAAAGGAGCGGCGGGCCTGATTCTGCCACTGCCACATGTGTGGGTGCAGGATTTGTATTTGCAGGGTTTTCTGAAGGGCTTCAGGGTGGGAGGTTGAAAAGGGCCATACACAGCCTCCTCTGGGGATGGGCAAAGCTAAACCTGACCGCGAGGTGTGGGAAACTTTCCCGTGTGCTGGAAGTTCACTTCAGAAAAGGGCCCTTGGGCTGTGCTGGAGTTGTTTCTCACCTGCTCCTTCCCTACCTGCTAGATGCATCCTCATGTCCACCTTTGCATCACTGTGCCACCCTGCCGGGGGGGGCCTCAGGTTGCATTGCTATGACAACAAACTCCTCTCCTTCTCTTTCCCCTGTCTCTGATGCAGCAGTCTCCATTGCCCCTGTCCCCTTCCGCCCCATCCCCGTCCCCTCCTCTGGCCCCACAGCAGATGATAGATACACTTTGCCTTAACAACATGACCCACCCGTGGCTTTAGGATGCCCCTGTAGTGCTCAGCCTCGCTGCAGGTCACTGTCACTCTGGGGCTGCATATGTCATTATGGAGGTATTTTGCAGATGGCTTGGGCAATCGGGACCTGTGAATCACAGTGAGAGCCTGCAAAATGCTTCAGTTTGGGTTAATGCCGGTGGTGTCACACTAACACTTCAAGGTCTTGACTCAGATCAGAGTCAGGGGAGTAATAGAAGTAAAGTGATTTAATGAGGTTTTGATGGTTCCTTGGTGGGTGACATGGAGATAAAAACCAAATCTCCTGGCTTCCAGCCCATGGCCCACCCAGAGAGGGGGCCAAAAATGCACCAGAGGCATTTGAGCCGCATTTCAATATTGGGCCTTCTCCTGCTTACACCATTTCTGGATGCCCTGATCCAAGTGAGCCACCTTCCCCTCCTCTATGTCAAACCTCAGAGCCAAGACCCCAAAGAGGGGACAGCAGGCTGCAGCCCTGCTGTGCCCATTGTTGGGGAGCCGCTGCGGGACCACAGAGGGGAGCTGCATCCCCACCAGCTGCTGCTTTTTGCGCTGCAGAATCAGCAGTTTTCCTCTTCCTCACACTGTGGCCTCATCGCAGTTCAGAAACCCATCCTTACGGGTCAGAGCCCTCACTGGGGCAAAAGCTTGGCTGGGATTGAGGAGACCTGAATTCCAGAGATAGAGATCTTCAGAAGTAGCTCATCTCGCCTACCTTAGAGACATGCTTTTGGGGGGAAAGGATTGTCCTCTGGAGACATCTTGTTCCCCACAAACTGTAGCAGGAACACAGCTGAATAGCTCTGACTACAAGCCTGCATGTGGCATAGCTACAATTAATCCCACCCTTTAAATCCTATTAAAGGCCAGGGCATCTGAAGGACTGCCCATGTTTCTCCTTGATGGCACCTTCTGCAGGTGCTGCTGATAGCCTCAGTCCTGCACGTTCAGAAGGTGAAGGTGCCTCACGTTACTTCCCTTTGCCCTGCAAGCATCCCATCCTTCTGTGCCGTGTCCTGCTCCCCACCACCAACCTTCCTGCGCTTCAGCACACGGTGACAGTGGCTCAGGGTCCTGGCATGCTTGTTCACAGCTTTCTGTCCTTTCAGAGCCAATGCCTGCTTCCCTTTCCCTCTTTTCCCTCGATATCCTCTTCCTTCTCCAGAGACAAGCCATGGCAGACATGATCCTAACGAAAAGCAGGACTGGGGGAACAGATCTCTGTCAGTGGACATGCACTGCCTTTGCCTCTGCACAGGGGTCAGAGGCTCACAGGTGCCTGCTTCAGGGAGGGGAATTGTTTGCTGTCAGTCTCTAGAGGAGCCAGAGGATTTAAATAAGGCTGGATCAGAGCATGACATTCCTCTCAGGTGGAAGGATGGTTCCCATTTGAATCTCATCAGAAGGAAAGCTCAGACTGACAGCAACGGGTTGTTGAAATGCTCCTGATGTTGTTGCCTGACCTCTCTATTGATAGTGTTGCGACAGCTAACCTCCTTGCAACTCTGCGGCTGTGATGCTTGCAGAGAGGATGGTTGCTTGCGGTGTGGAAAATGACCAAAGTTAGGGGCTTCCAATAACTCTGGGTTAAAGGTAAAATAGTAGAGATAAAGCTCTTCTTTAGCTCATCCCGTCTTCTCTGCTGGCCACAAACCAGCGTGTGATACTGCTTACTCATTCAGACATGCAAAGGCAGTTTACGACACTACTGCAAGTAAGTAGTGGCCTCCTCTGGACCAAAACTAGATTCCTTAATCAGATCCAGGTTGGATTATTATTTTTTTTAATGAGATGAACCTTGATAAAGCATGAGCCTCTTCGCCTTGATCCCACAAAGGACTTTAGGATGTGCTGAGTTGTAAGCATGTGAATATTAGCCTTGCTGGAAGCACTCATGTCCTTGCAGTGCTTAGCATCCTGCTAATCTGGGACCAAGAGACTCGGCATCCTGCAGGATTTATCCTTCAGGCTGCAAGAACAGTGTCTGTAAGGAAAGCAATGATGAAGAGATAGATGAAGCTTGGGGGGAACAGAGCCTGTGCTGATCTAAAGAATACCTTCCAGAAACACATCAAATAATAATAGAAAAATTTCAGGAGATGGGGACTTCACATTCCCTTTAAGAGGTTACTTTAGTGGTTTTCACAGTAAAATCCTTGCGACTTTTTTAGTGTGGGGTTTTTTTTTTTCCCCTACGTACTCTTTTTTCCTCTTGGTTGAGCACCTATTCTTCTCTTTCAACTGTGTGGTCAGACTTCTTCCCAGCCAGCTTGTTTACATACTGCAATGGGTTCGTCCCAGTGCTTTAAGCAGATGTATTTTTCAAATCTTGATTAATAAATTTTGGTGACATAAATAGGTCTGGTTAGTTCCAAGAATAATTGTCTTCTCTAGCAGAACATTATTTCTGATCACCAGAAAAATAATGTGATCAACTCCTTTCACATCTGTTCATTAAATGAAAAGGAAAAAAAGTAGGGCAAAATTTGTTTGAAAAGAAACAGGAAGCATATGCTTAATATCACTTAAAAAAAAACTAGCCATCATAAGGTTAACATCAAATCACAAATGCAAAGCAGCCATTATTGTATCAACTCAAAAATTTTCTTTCAGTTTACTAGCTCTTTAGTTTTTCAGTTGAAACATGCATTTTTTCAGGGTTCAATCTATACTGGCACATTGTCTTGATAAGCTTCTTTCATCAGATGCTATTGTAAGAAGGGCTGTCTGAGTCCACATTTGTTTACATTTATTAAAAATAGTTGTCATGTGTTTATATAGTTCCTTTGATCCAGAAAAGTCCCCGAACACTTTGTAAGTTATGCTTAAAAGGGTCACTTCCTCCACCCTGAACAGAAACCGTGTTGCAACTGAGGCATGGCAGCAGATTAAATATGCATAGAAATATCACCATAATTCAGTGTGTCCTCACCCCCTCAGAGCACCATCAGTTTTCCATGAGCTTCAGAACAATTACTGGGACCATAAAGGCAGTTTGGACTTTGGGGGCAAAAAGTAATGAAAAGACCATCTTCCTGGAGATTGCATTTTTCATGCATTTTCCTCTGCTTTGCAAATAAAGAAGCAGTGGTACCTACTGCACAAAGCATAGGGCTGGCAGTATCTCAGCTAGACCTACTGTTTCCAGTTTTGGGCATCTCATTCCAGAGAAGACACTGATAACTGGAGAGGGGAGAGCAGAAGAAAGGGCAGAGGGAAAGCACCTGAGGACTTGCAGAGAAAGGCAGAGGGAATTGTGTGTTTAAAAGAGAGAAGACTGAGGTGCAACGCGGTTAAGTCTTCAAAACACCTGAAAGGCTGCTGAGAAGAGGAAAGGAATAAACCTGCCCATGGGGACAGGAGAAGTCATGAACTTGCGCTGTAGCAAGGGAGGTTTGGTGAAACATTAGGCAGTAATTCTGGACATCAGGAATGGTGAAATGCTGGAATAGATGTCTGCAGAGACTCTGGAATTGCTATCATTGTAGGGGTTTTTTGAGACTGGATTAGACGTATATGTCAGGAGGTGTTTAAGTCTTGTTACTGTCTTTGGGACAGATGGGCCAGAAAGTTCCTCCTGGTCCTATCTTCTGCCATTCTGTTGTGGTGTCATATGTGGTCAGATGAACCCTGCTTATATGGATAAACCAAGTCACGCTAAAAATTAGGTTGTGAGCTCCTTGCAAAGTCCTCACAAGCTAAACCAAAACAGAAACTCCCCCAAAGGGTTGCATGTGTGTTTGTTTTATTTTTTCAGTTTTAAAATGCTCCCAAATCATCAAGGTGCTTCAGCATACCCCCAGCATAGAGGACTTGAATCATGTAATTGGATTCAGTAGGGTCTGTTCACAAAGCCTGTGCCTGAGGCCCCAAATTGGGGGAAAGTTTTACATGTTCTAATGATGGTAAGACAATATATGATTAATGCACTGATTTGAAAAACTGCCCTATTATCTGATCAAAAGTACAAGTTCATGAATATGATACCGCAGGTCATTTGGCTAGAAGATACCTGTAGTCTTCCAAATTTTAAAAACAATCACATACACAGAAGCAAAAAAGAGAGGTATGAACAGTGGAGCCAGTGGTTGCCTGTTCACCACAGACCATGTGGAATGTTTTATTAAAGGTATTTTTATCAGACAAAAAAAGACTGAAATACAGAATATCATGGGCTGGCAAGAGGAGGCATGATAATAATTTAGATTATTATGCCTCAGATCTGTGATGCATTTTTATTATTCTCTATGTCCATTTCAGGAATGAGCAAAAGCTCCCTGAGGGCAATGGAACTTTTCCAGTTGAGTTCAGGGGACTCTGCTGCTGATTTCATCCTTAGGGAAGGTCTGATCCTTAGGGTCAGTGAGATCCTATGTGCACGTGCAAACATGCTCAGAGGGAGTTTGGAGAAGTCATCTCCTGACACCAGGGCCACCTCTAAGATAAGGTTGTAACCTAACCTGGCTGTCTAGGGCCCCTCTGTAACCTCTAGGAAGAGAAAGACCCCAAGCGAGAGTAAGTCCCCCATAGAGACCTGCACTGCAATGTGGTGGACCACCTTCTGGAGAGGTTTCTCTCCCCATTCACTATAGAAACAGCCTAGTTACAAACTTGGACCTGAGGTTTTACAAGGAGTTTTGTAGCATTTGGTAAAAGGGATCATTCTCTTTAAATATCTCTTAACCACCTTGGCAGTTGGCTAGAAGTAGAGTTGCATTTAAGAAAATGTCTTATATGGATAAACTGTGATTCATGTGCTATTAGCATGCTTTGTACATGTTAGTGGAAACACACTGTTCTTCTCTTGTAAAGCACTTAAGGATTTTTTAAAAACAAACAACCCCACCTAACAGTATTTATCTTAACAAGGAAGCCTTTAGAGAAATCTAGTGTCTTGAAACAGAATGTCTCCTTGCTGACTGAGGAGAAGAAGAGTGCTCAAAAATTCTCAGGTCTTTTGACAGGAAACCCTGGTGTTTTAAGTAAACTGTAAGGGTTTTTTTCCCAAAAAATACCTGTTTTCAAGGGAGAGGAAAAAAATTAACAAAAACCCAACAAAACACTTCTGGCAGTTGACTAGAAACTTCATACAGAGATGTAAAATGTTGATTTAACGCTGCTTTAGGAATCCCTTAGATGTAGTTGGCTGATGAATGGGGTTGTGATTCTTTTACGGGTTCCCTGGCCAGCCTGTGTCCCTCATCAGACATCTCACACAATACATCCCCGAGGTGCAGAAAGGCAGTTTGCGCAAGGGACATTTTAATTGCAGTGGAGGATCAAGCCCATAGAATGTGTCAGGAGCAGGATACACCCAATCTGCAAGCCTGAATGGCATTTTGGCAATGTTTTTTAAATTGAAATTGAAAACCAGACCCTCCTTGCAGTTTAAGATTTAATTTAGGGCTAAATTGTGTAGCCTGTAAAGTGACAAACAGTAACCAAAATTTGAGTACAAGCACCTACCCATGCTTACCTCAGGGAAAACTGGTACACGGGGAAAAAAACTAAATTATGATCCCACTGTCAATGTTGCCATTGGTGCCAAGGTCTGTGCACCACAGCATCACTCAACAGGATAACTGAGATCTGGATCAGAAGTTGGAGCATGACTGCATTTCTGCTGAATTACTCCGAGCATGTAGTACCTAGTTTTGTCAGAAGTATGCGTTAATGATGCTTTGTATTCACTGTGGGAAGGCCATTCATACTTGATGTTATGTGTATTGCAGGAGCTTGGATACACAGTAGCTAATCTGGTATTATTCTTGCCAGCACTAAATTAACTGCTCAAAAAAGCTGGACAAATTTGAAACAGTGGCATTAGCTTATCCCATATCAACTCTTTGTATTAAGTGACTGCAGCGGTTTTGATGCAATATAGCAGAAGATCTAAAGCTATGTCTTGTGTCATCAGTTCAAGACATAAACCAGCCACTCACCATGGGAATTTGGATAAGAGCTTTCTCTGGAAAGGCTTGATTTCAGAATTCTCTATTTACAGCATTTTGCTCCTCTGGGACAAGCACCGCTTTTCACTGTCAAAGTCCTAATACTGGTTAGATGGATTATCTGCTCCCATGAAGCAATTCCCATGTCTTTAATTCAAGACTGCCTTTTCTTTTTACTCTAATTCATTGCACATCAGTTAAGATCACTTCTAGCTACAGAACAACTATCCCACCCAGATGTGGTGACAGTATAAAGGATGAGGGAAGAGACTAAACTAATTATCCCAAAACCCAAGGTGAAGTGTAATGCGCAGTGATTGTCTATTGGATTTGATGTTGACCTGGGTGTGTGTTTACCAGTGCCCTCTTCTGGGTGGACTCTGATCCTCTCACAGTTTGTGATTGACTCAACACATTTGAAGCGTCTGAGCTAAAAGTTATCTTGGTATTGCTTAGACAGAAAAAGACAAAAGCCTTCAGTGCTACTAAACTCTATTTCTGTGCATGAATCTGGAGCAAGGTTATTGTTCATTTTATCTGCTATTATGCAAGATGCAGCCTTTTTCTTCCAAGGTCAAGATCAGAGATACTGTAGCTAAATATTTATAGAACTGCATATAGCTTCTTATGCCATAAGGAATTATTTGACAGTCATTTTCAGTGCCTCCAAATCCCCTTTACGGAAGATTTAGAAAGTAACACAGACAATCTTCAGGTATTAGTGTCACATCTTGTTTTCAGGGGAACTTGTCTTTTTTCTCCTTGCTCCACAGCAGAATGTCTTGTTCTTAAGTCCAGAATCTACCTTGCACAGTTTGCATGCTTGGTTGCGCTGCTCTGTGACAACTGATGGATACGGATCATCCAATAATGGATGCAATGGAAATGCAATGCATTTATGAAATGGAGATTACAACTTAAAACTTCCAGATCAATTGTAAATGGACCTTTTTGACCTTCAGTGTCATGGGAATCAGGATGAATTCCAACCTGCAAATTCAAATCAAAGTACTAACTCAAGCTACAATCAATAAGCAATCACACCACTATTGAGGCAAATCCACAGACGGGAAACTTGACACTGAGTCTGGTTTTGGCATTGTGATTTGATCCAAAATGGCTTAAAGCCAGGAAGGGAAACGAAGCTGCTTGGTCTCCTGTGCTCAAGGTTATCAGTTGTGTGAGGGGATCCTGAGAAATTCTTTACAGCTTGTGAAACAGGGGAGGGACGTGTTTTGTGTCCCCTCCTGGACTTAGTATCCAGTCTCTGAGACATGACAAATTTTGAGACATTTGGTGGCAAGAAGGTACTTAAGAACATAGGAATGAGGTTATCCTGGGTCAGCACAAAGATGCATCTATCACAGTCTCTGATGCTGGCCAATAATGGATACTTAAAAAGTAAGTGCAGTAAGTTAGATATATCAAGAGTGCTCCCTCCTTTGGCTATATTCTACCAGCAGCCAGAAGCTGAGGGACATCCTGAATCAGAGCTCTTTCCAGATCGTCACGCTTATCAGCCCCTGGGGCTCTCCCTGCATGTCTAAAGCAAGTAAACAATAATAATAATAATTGTGATTGTTGTTACTCCCAGGTAGAATGACAGCTCATGGAGATAAGGGTTCTCCTGTGTAATTTCCTTCTCTTGTGTTTTCTTTTAGCACCACCACATTGCCTTCCTATATCAGGATAACCAATGGCTACATCACAGTCAAACCTCCCATTTGGATTTCAAACCGGCTGGATCAGAGACCACGTTCAGATCGCCCATCCCAGCCTCAGCCTACAAGCTCAGCTTCAGCCAGCCTTTTATGGCCATCAATAACTTCTCCTCTCTGCATGGCCATAGCTTCTTTTCTCCTGTATCTACTGCAGCCTTCCTGACCACATTAGTATTACATTCAATCCCTTGGAATAGAGAAAAGAGATAATTTATGAAATAATTGGAGGTTAAGACAACAACAGTTACAAGCTGGACCTTCTCAGTGACTTAGTAGTGCCTTCTAGCTGATTTTGTCTCTTTGCCCAGATACATTTTGAAATTCTAAAGCTTTATTGTAACACTGACTTACATCTTCTTTTTGTAGAAGGATCTTTATTTCCCATAGTGCTATGGGGTTTTGTAAAATATACATGTTCATATAAAGAAAAAAAAAAGAAAAAGAAAAAATGTATTTATTCGACTGGTAAACTTATTTTTCTTGTTGTATATGTTAATAACATCCCTATTAATCAGTAGCGATGGTGAAACAGATAAATTAATATTTTCTATATTTGTTTTCTAACTGACAACTCTGCAAATGTCTGAACTGACACCAAATGAATGCCGCGTTTGTTTCTTTAACCATTACTTTTTACAGCAACTGTCCAATAAGTACATTTCTGCTGAACTTCTTTATTTTACTTTTTTTTATCTCATTCACATAGCTTACACTGAATAAAGCAGATCCTGCACTCTGTGGCCTATGCCCATTAGAAAAATAGGTGCATTCTTAACTCGTTAGCTGCTACATCCTAAAATACCAGTTATCTTTATATGACTTAGTAAGTCATTCGTCAAGATAACCCTCTAAGTTCCCCTCTTGTCTTTAACTGAACTATTTAACTTCTTTGGAAATTACCAATTTCCCTCTTTGCCCTGGGTTTAATTCATTAGCTAATGCAAGTTAAGACACCTTTTTCTTAATAAAAAATTGCTTTTAAAGTCTGGAATAATCCCACTGGAATTATTTTCTTCTCTCCCTCATTTTACATAAATACAAGCCTACAACCTTTCCCAGTGTAAATGAGAACAGAACTTGGTCTATCTATAAGGTATAAAGATGTAGTATCCTTTAACTTACGGAACTTCTTTGTACCATTTGTATTAATGCAGATGGACAACCTGGAAGGCAAAAAACATCTACAAATTCCTCTTCATCTTGCTATTATGATGCTTAGAGCCAATAGCTCCATGCAGAATTACAACTTGTCCAAAATCTGTTCAAGACCACAGGAACCAAATTAACCCCTGTGTCGCGGAGACATACAGAACATTCCTCCATTTGTAGACTATGGTACCTCTGTTGACTTAGATGGAAAAGTTATGACACCTTACACTCACTGAAAAATTTGCTCCAAGCAAATCCAAGCAGCTGCTTTTCATGAATGCAATGAACATCTATGGGAAAAAAAAAAACATGTTTAATAAGGCATGTTTATTTTTTTCCCCCAACAAAACATGGTGAAAAATCCCTTTGGATACAAGAGTTTCAACCAGAAAATTAGTTTTTGTTGAAATAGTGTCATCTACAAACCAAAAATCCAAATTATCCAAAATACATTATGAAGACATCTTAGTTAAAAAAGAAGACTCAAAAACCAGAAAAATACAATGCGAAGTTTTCTTTAAAAAAAGCAGTGCTTTTCACTGAAAAAAATACCAGAGGATAATGATGATTATAATAATGACAGCTGAAAACAGTCATGTTGGTTTCCCACCAGCCTACAGCCTGGTCTCCAGGACTGCAGATGATTCCATGCAATCTTCAAGTCTCTGCAGTGAGAGATAGGTCAGGATTCACGGTTTTTTTGTTGTCATACCAGTTCATTCAGGAAAGTAGGTTAGAAAATAATTAGACTACAAAAGCCACATGGTTTTATTTGAATCCATAACCAAATACTGAGCTTTTCCATCATGCATCCCAACCTGTGGCCTTGCAAAGGCCAGGGAGAATACAGATAACTTCTTTTTGATTTACTGCACACCATGACCTACAGCCTTTGCTCCACTTTTGTCAGAAGGTAGTGTAGGTTTGTGGTCAGTTTAAGTGGATACAGCAGACACTTTATAGCTACCTCTTTTTTTCAAGCACAACAATTGATAAGGCTGAATGGAAAACTTTGAGCTTTGCCCCAAATGTGAGCTTCAAGCACGCCCTGTGCATACTTTTATATTGTGTATTTTGGCTAGCAGAAGATCAGAGATGTTAGTTTTGGACAGAAGCCATTCACCTTGCATAATATTTATTGCACAGAGCTGGATATTGGAAACATATTTTGAGAACTTTCAATTTGGTTTTATTTGAGCTATTACCCTAGAAATGCCTTCATTTGAACATAATGGCTTAACAGATCTTCAAATTCAACATTAATGCATTTTAAAAGATGATTGGTTCTGCTGTATTCAAGACAGAGATCAGAACTGAATTATAATGTCTTATTTACAAAAAATGGAACTGGAAATAAGGTAGGCAAATCTTAAGGGTGATGATAAGTTACATAGTAAAAGTGAACAGCCAACAAAACAAAACCCATTGAATTTTATTTGTTGTAATCTGATTGCATCCAGAAATGATTCTGTAGTGCCATCCCAGAAATAATTCCAGGTGTTGGAAAACTTACAGTATCAATAGACAAAACCACATAAAGATAAGGGAGAGAGAAAAGAGCAGAAAACAGAAACAACTTGTCCAAGACTGTAAGGAAAACCACCAATAGGACCAAGACTAGAAATTATAGTTCTATAGTTTCCCAACCTGTGACATTCTCCATAAGCCTCTGGGGCTTTTTTTAATATTAGGAGCACACAGATACCTCCACACTCACAGCTGTCATCATACTGCACAGAACAGTCTCTCCATTTGTCACTGATGAGGGATTTTTTTTTTAGTTACTGCTACACTGGACAGTAATATTCAGTATTCATTAGTTCAGATATCCCGGTATGTTTGGATATCACAGTATGTAAATAGCTTGGATATCAAAGTATGTTTCAACGTATTTGCATTTCCTGGCATTTTGTCCATCATTCTGTGAAATTAATGAATGTTACTGGAGCTCACAGAATTTCTCTCGTGCTGGTGCCCCACGTTTGTCATACAGCTGTGCACGTGTCAAAGCAAGGTGTCTCCTGGCTTTGGGGCCCACACGCTTGACTTCTGCCACCTAAAAGCACCTAGCTCACTCGGTCATCTGAGATTTCTCTGGTTAAGGGAGAAGGCATGACTTACAATAAACATAGGATGAAGTAGCTTCCTGTAGATCCTAGCTCAGGAACCCCACATGAATGGCTTCAGCACAATTCTCCATCCAAATGTTTATTTTATTCTATTGCCTTACCCTAAAGTACGATTTAGGGTAACTTTTTTCAATACATGGCGTGTAAGCATAGCAATAATGGAAAATGAGACCCTCACTGTGATTGATAAAATGGATTATTTGTTAATCAGCTACAGCAGCCCCGTATTAATTAAAATACACTAATACTGGTTAGCACAGCTCTATGCACATCCATTGCAATGGATCATGATTATAGTCACCATGAGTTTAAAAAGTGTGCATTAGATTTGATACATGCTCTGGAAGTAACACTGACTACCAGCTTCCTGGGACTTCAGTTTTCTCTGTGGGTTTCTCGGAAAACTAGAAACCGACTGTTTTCTTTCTTCCAAAGGAAAGCTCAGATTCCATGTAATCACAAGATTCCAAGAGCAAGAGATTTAACAAAAATATCCATGCCTGCTACATGTAATAGCAAACACTGGTGGTAATACTTACCTCTAAGAAACACAATTGGGAGTCACGCAATGTCTAGCAGCCAAGGAGGTGATTTTGGATGAGTCCAAAGCTGAATGTTCTTGTGATTCATCTTTTCAACTTGGCTACAACTGACACCAATACAATGCACATTATATGTAACTGTAACATTATAAATGAATGCTAATTATCTGCCAAGCTCTTGCCCTGGTGGAATGAATATCCCATACCACCAGCAACAGATCTAACTTCCATTCTTTCATTGTTTTAAAGCTTTTCTTGCTTATGTTTAACTATGGATGCTATATTAATATGCACTGCCACTTGGAGAACCAGTTAGTAAGCTGGGACAGAAGGTATTTTATATTTTATGACTGATGTAGTTTCTCTGCAATCCCTTGGGCTGTTGAATAATGCAATAGCTCTTCTGGCAATAAATGATGAACATGATTTATGATAACTATGCTTTATACAGGTGTCAAAATCTGCTTTCTTGAACTTCCCTTCCCATTCCTCCAAGCTCCACTGTAATTTAGGAACACCCAAGGTACAGAGTTGTATATTTATCTAAGAAGTTCTTCAATATACAATTGTGGGGAGAGAGAGATAGAAAGAGGGCGAACTTAATCTATGTTTAGTGCATTGATTAGTTGAATGATATGACCCAGTCATTACCATATACCACTGTTAGGGAGGAATTTCCCCAGCATATATTTATGTTGGAGAAACCAAAGTGCCAAAGTTATTATCTCAGCATATATGTTATCATTCCAAACTTTGCTTAGTAATATATTTCTATATTATATCCAAAAAGTATAGGGGTTTGTCATATCTCTGAAGTGATCAATGGTCCATGGAGTATGCTAGAGTTCAGCTTCAATTTAAGCTCATTTCAGCTTAACTGAAGCAGAAGGATAATTGCCTAATTTGAGATTATAGAGTGCGTGCACGCGCGCGTGCGTGTGTGTGTGTGTGTGTGTGTGTGTGTGTATATAGGCGTGTATGTATGCATGGTGGGTGTGAGAGTGTGTGTGTGTGTGTGCACGCGCGCGCGCGCGCGTGTGTGTGTGTGTGTGTGTGTTTTGTCCCAACCCAAATGCAACCTTTTCTGTGACTAGCTTTTCAGGAGGCACCTTAATCTAGGTAGAGGCAGAGAGGTCTTTCCAATAAGTAGTCAATACTTTTCTTCTACAGGAATGATTAACCATCCTGCAGATTCATGCTCACACTGAATTTTAAGTTGCATATTTGTCAGTTTTCAATTCAAATATATTTCAAATATTTTTCCTGTTCCACCTCCCGCTTATTTGAACTGTTTTGAAGAGTGTAATAAAAAGATGCTTTCTAATATTATTTTGTCAAAATATTTTTGTAGCATAATATATTAATAAAATGTTATTATAAATCCATAGCACAAGAATCTTCTATGTCTAGGTTCTTTCCTTTGCACTAAAAGCTAGGAAATCTAAAGCACTAAAAGCTTATGCACGCTGCTGCTCTTTTGCCCAAGACCAATATGGGAATGGAGGAAATCATACTCTGGGGAAGGTTCCTCATAAAGTGATGTGGTTTTTGTCAAGGCCATTCTGCAGAGATGTTGAGAATCCCTCTATGGACCTTTTTATTGGTAAGAAGTTGCTGCCCCTGGTGTGTAATGAGTCTGGAGCAGCCTCAGCCTCCAATCCGTGTCACTCAAGAGAAGCCACTGGGTTAACCTCGTGGCATGTTTGGAGTTGGGCTTGGGCAGAGGGAGAGGCTCCAAATGGCAGACGCAGGACCTGGGAGCTGTGCTTGCCTCTACCATTTCAAAGGCCCAGTGGGAAGGTANGAATGCAGAAGAAGAGATCTTAAAGGGCATTGACCTGAATTCTGGGGGGGGGGAACTCTGGTACATGGATGAGACAGGAAGAGGGAGAAGTTTGGGGTGTTTTGTTCTTACACCTGCTCATTTGCATGCTGCCCAGGGCAGCGCGTGGTGAGTCCCACAGCCTTTGGGCCAGATGTGGGGACACGTGGGACCGCAGCTGGGAGATGGAGCAGGATGAGCATGTGGACAGACAGAAGGTGCTCCACAGGGCTAAGGACAGTGGCTTTGCCAACATGGCAAGGCTTAACACCAGTATCCCACATTGTGCCACAAGCAGATTCACCTCCCCTTGCCGGGCAGCAAGGGACAGGCAAGAAAATGCCCTGACAGTCTCTGCAAGATGATGTTATTTTCTGCAAAGTCAGTAGGCCTTTGTCAGTCTGAGTGAAAGAAGAACCAAGTTCCTCCCTTTTAACGGCTCCCTTCCCTCACTACTAAATCCATTTGCTGGATACTTACAGTTGTAAAACAACATTGCAAGCCATAGAGCTACACCAGTGACATTAGTTACTGTCACTGCTGTTAGTCCTGAAGCGCTGCCCCTGGGAAGCACAGAATCAGTCCTGACATGGGGCAAGGGGCAGCAGAGCCAGGAAGCCAGCCCTTCTGCACAAACTAGCTGGAATGTGTGGAAAAACCCAGCTGAAGCATCTGCGTTCACTCCTGGTGGCTGCAGGAAGCACTTTTCTCCAGCGCAAACAGTTGATGTCTTTTGAACTGCTGTTGTTGCTGCTGGCAAATAAAATAACCCTGGAACCATGTCTCCGCTGGGGATGGAGCAGAAGCTACCTTTCCACACCAAGATACAGAGACACAGAGATTTACTCATTTTTCTTGGCATATTCCTCTTTCTTGCATCCAAATCCTGCTTTGTAGCTGACATTGCAGACTTCTTGCTGATTGCAGCATCATTGTTTGCTCCTTAATTATGTGCTAAATCATTTGCTGTTTAACACACTATTTTGAGAGGACTCCACCAGCAAAGCTCTTTTAGAAATATTCACCGTAGGAAATGCAGTGGGACATATAAACACTTGAGCTGGTTTGAACTGAGCTAACCATGGCACAGGAAGGAATTGCTGTTGCGACATAGAGGAGAACCTCTCTAAAAACATAGCTGAAAAAGAGCCCATCTGTTGAAATACCAACCAGACAGCCAAAGCTGCTTGCCGTCTCCATCTTTGGACTCGCAGCCAGTCGCGAGAGTCCATGTGGTCCAGCCATGGTTTTGACCCTACCCCCACGCTCCCTGCCCCAACCAGTCTTGCATTGCCAGCTCTCCCTGGCCCTGGCCAGTCCCAGTCTGCCAAAGTCCTTTTGCTCTTAAGGGTCCTGTTCAGCCACAGGTCTGAAAACAATATAAACCTTCAGCCAGCAGAGCCAGAGGCTGGCTCAGTGGTGCCGTTTGCTTAAGCTTCTCCTTCCTTTGACCTCTCTCTGTACTGCTAGACTGTAATTGCAGCTTTTTATGCTAACTTGAGATTTTCCTGTTTATAGATTTGCACCGGAAAAAAGGGAAGCTGTGATTTCAGGGCAGAAGACTGGGTTTCTTGTGGAATAGCTTAGTATCTGCATTGCCATCCAGCAGCCTAGCTCCTTTTTGGACCAGTGCTTTCCAGTTCCCAAACTGTTTGAGTGCCACCCACAAGTGCTCCCCACACAGAGCAACTTGGAAGGAGTATTTAGCTAAATGAAGCCTCTACGTGCGCTCCATGTTTCAGTCTGCTCATTGGTTTCCAGTTGTTTTGCTTGTGACCTTCTCGTATTTTCCACTGAGAGTGCAGACTCCTAGCTGTACTTGTAATATATATAACACCTTTTCTCAGTTTATTGCCAAATGTGGAATTTGACCAGGGTTCCCCAAGGACTCATGGACCACAGGCAGGTATCCCTGAGTGGAGGTTTCCACCACTGTCCTGCACCTTGGTCCAGGCTAAGGATGGATGGCTTCTGCAGAGAAGCTCAGTGCAGAAGTACCCAACCACAGTCTGCTGCCATATTTGTTTGTTTATTTATTTATTAATTTTTTTTTATTTTAACCATTTTGAGTTTAAATTAAAATGCAGAGTGGTTTTGGTCCTCTCTTCCTGATGAGCATTTAAATGGAGGAAAAATACCCAGGAGACCTTTTGCCTTTTAGGGGGGAGTTGTCATTTTCTAGCAGAGAACTCGGGCATAAAATGCCTGTGTGTCTTCCTCTTTTGGCAAGTCTCAATTCTATTTTTTTTTTTTAAGCATGTTGTGCTGTGAGCAACTAACCTAATGAAGACTTTTGGGGTTTTTTTTTTTTAGCATGTATCCCCTTCACCCCACTGCAGTTTTGCCAGTAGTTATTAATGATTGAACTTACTACCACTCCCTGAGCAGAAGTACTAATAGAGCTTCCCTGTTATCTATTGCCTGCTGCCTATTCTCATGAAACTCCTAGAAATTACTATATTTGAGACCTCCAGCCCCATGTGAGCAGTTTCAAAAATTGCTAGCCAAGGGGCAGTTGCAGCACACTGTGATCACATAACCATCATCATTTTAGAAATGAGGCTACAGTATGACTTACAGGCAAATGTATTTGAGGCAGCACTTCTGAAGGAAAACACATCACTGCTTGTGCACTTAATCACCACTGAATCAGGGCAGAGCTGTTCCTACTGCACCAGATTTGTGGAGGGACTGAACGTGTTGTACCAAGCTGGGGGAAAGCTGGAGTTTAGCTTAACTAAACTGTCTGTGCTCCAGACTCATCCTAGCGATGTGCCCATCTAACACAGCCACACAAAGGAGTTCCATAGCATCTCCAGGGGCTCAACCAGAGCAGAGGAGACTGCTGAGAAATATATTAAAAGATCAGGGCCCAGTTGGATATACAGGTGGAGCCAGAGGAACTCCAAAAAAATCACAGGGGATGTCCAAAGACAAAAATAACCAGACACCCACAAGTCTACTGACAGTAATGGAAACAATAGTAATGGGAAAAAATAATACGTGTTTAGATTGCTAAATAGCTGGATGGTGGGAATATGATAACTTAATTTCACTGGGGTCTTAAAATACAAAACACTGAAATTTTATTGAGCATTACAAATTCTGTATTTGTTTCTCCCACTACAAAGAAGAGCTTTTTAATATCTCCGTGTACATTTAGTGAGTGAGTTTCAGGTACTGTGTTTTGGAAGGGCAGATAGTAACACCAGGCTGGGATAAAAAGGTGCCCAACAGCCGCATGTGCTACACTTACACCAGCCCATGCCATCTCACACATATAAGGATGCTCTTTGTGTCAGCACAAGAAAGTCTCAAGAGCACTGCTGTGTGAGGTTCAAGTGCCAGGACTTCAGGATGATGGGACAGACTTCAAAGCCAGGGTCCTGGCATTGCCACCATACTTTTGCAGTTGTAAAAAAATGAAGCAGGACACAAGATCCCAACAGGTACATCTTTGAGTTAACCTGTGCCTACATAACAGCCTGTGTATCTAACAAACCACTCTGCCTTCTCCATAGGTTTAACATCTGGTAAACTGCACTATGTGTGCAGCTTTGGTGAGAGTTTGAGCCAACGTCCAGTCAAAAGCCTTCCTCTGACTGCCCTGGGCTTGCATTAAGTACTGAACACCTGATTCATTTGAGCAGCAGGTCCCAATCCTGCAATCTCAAACACTTTGCTCCAGAACCTGCCAGCACTTCATTAGATTAGGTTGCACCTTTGGGTGCAAACCATCATCCAAAGCACTGCACTTTGTTCCATTTTCCACATTTAACAAGGATATGGTTAAAATGGCAGAACAAATTACACAGAGCCAAACCTCCATCGAGCTGATTTTCAGAGGAATGATAACAATAATAACTGCGACAGTGAGTTCATGCTCACAGTCCTCATTCACACCTGGTGCTCCCTGCCTTCTTGGAATGAAATGCAGTTTGAACAAAGGGACCAAGATAATGTGAGAAAACATCAACAACAGGCAGAGCAAATGAAAGACAGATGTATGAAGGGAAGTAGGAACTTTCTGCTTTGATTTGCACAGGTTCCATATCTTTATTGTCCTAAGTAATATCAGTTTGTTGTCCTAACAATATCAGTTCTCCAGTCCTCTTGCATGACTTATGATGTACCTTTTCTTTCTTCGTATGAAACCCATTGGTTTCAATTATAACAGGATGGATACACAGCCCCAACTAGCTCTATGTGGCTGCATTATTTGAAGAGCAGTGCAGTAGGGCCCTTTTTCTTTCCAGAGATCTCCACAGCTGTTTGTCTTGGCAAGGGTAGGTTTGTCCCCAGCTTCATCCTGTGTGAAGTCCTTTCCACCCACTCAAGTTAGCCTGAGCACTCACCTCAATTTTAGTGGGAGCATTACTATCTTCTGTTTTGCACTGGCAAAAATAATTCTCAAAAGGGCAAGAGACAGAAACTCACACCTAACCATCTTGAACAAACTGTAGGAAGCAAAAGATTTTTGCCAAGAACTGGTTTTCTCTTAGCAACGATCCGGACCAAAAGTGGACACATAGTCTGTGATATCATCTCTCAACCGGAAAGATCCTCTCGAAGACACATTAGTTCAGATAATAAGTGCACTGCAAACACAAGTGTGGTAGTTTTGTGGTTGTACGATGGACAATGCTGGTTGTGTTCTCTGGCTGTGCATGGGCCAAGCGTGGCCCTGAGAGCAGGATTCCCACCCACACAATTACTTTATCCTGCTGCTGCCTTTTCCTCCAAGGGAAATGCAAGTAGTTCATGAAGAGCCAAACATTTTTTCTTGACCCTGTTTGTGGCAATGTGCATTGAGTCTGATCTGCCACGACTGAGTCCATGAGGGAAGGCAGATGGAGACATCTCTCTATGCAGAGCCTGGGGCTAGAGATGAGTCTTGGTTCCCCATCGCTGAGGGTCTAATGGTGACACACCAACACCTGGGTCTTTCCCTGTGGCTGAGCAGGCCTGTAAAAAGACGCATGAAGTGAGATCATGATGCATGTAGAGAGAGCAAAATTCTGAGACCTGGTTGGCTTCTTTTCATAATACTTACCTTAACTTTCCTTGAAACCTCAGCCTTCCTGGGCCATCTTTGTCCAAAAGCATTAATACGGAGAGAGGGGGGTGGGGGGGAAGGCTGAAGTATTGATGTTAATGGAAGACTCAGACATGAAGACAAAAGTGTATACCAGGTTTGGAGCCTCTGTAGCCTGCTGCCAGCAACAGGGTCTGCTTGAAAGGAAAGTACCTATCTCAGCATGCGGTCAAGAGGAATAATAAAACTCCAGTCATTCAGAGGCAGGGAAGAGGAGAAAAACACTCATAAATGTGCTGTCTTGTGTTTCTCTTGAACTTTCAAAATAATTTTTCTCTCCTGCCCAGAGATTAGTCACAGAAGCATATGATACTATATCTGGGAAAAAAGTTGGACGGATGAAAATGATCTTTGGGGAGAAGGAGAGGAGGAAGGGAGCAGACACATACTTCTCTGTGTGCCTTTCTCACCTTCCCCTTTCTATAAGCCTGAACATACAAATGAAAGAGTTGGGAAAAGTCAAGTATTTGGGTACAACCTAAAGCCAGTGGGGGGCTTTCCATTGCTGTCTGGTGGGTTCGGGGAGCTGACCTCGCTGCTCTGCGATCTCCTAGGCTCCCACTCTGCAAGAAGCTTGATTTGTCCCAGAGGCCCCAGTGAAATTATTTTCAACACATTTTTCCAGACTCAAAATGAAAAAGAAAAAAACTAAGGGACTAATGAAAGTATGCTCATAAATGCCACTCTTTGGGAAAGGCTAGCACTTGCGACGGTTTTCAAAATAAAACTCCAGTTCCTCCGAGTACTTCTGAAGCACTGAGTTAGACTTCACAACAGCCAGAGGTGTCCGGTAAAGAACAACCTCAGCCCCATCTTAATAAGGTGGGAAAATGAGGTGGACAGTGGATTTTATGACATGCCTGAAATCACAAGGGACAGCTGTGGGAGCAGGATTCAAAAGGCAGCCCTTCCTCTATGGTACACTGTTCTCAGAAGCATGGCTCATTTATTTCAATTAATAGAGCTTTATAAAGGCTCCCCTGCCTCCTTTTTTTGGCACAAATTACTGCAAAGACAGTGAATTAAAAGCACCAAAGGGCATCATTTTCATTTAGTGTTTAAAGAAGCTGTTTCCATAAAAGCAGACTATGTGAAATTTGCCCAAAAGACTAAATTTAGGAATAGCCTAGAGGATTAGAACAAAAAATAAATGCCTTAAAAATCTTTTCTTAGACAGGGCTGACCTGACAGTTCAGCTCTGGTGTGGTCTTTCTGTGTAATACCAGTCAAGTGGTTCAACCAAGGACTGGCTCCTGTCACAACGCTCACTCAAGCATTGTAGGATTATGGGTTTCTCCAACCACATGAGATTAAATTCTTTAAAAAGCATAAAGCTAATGCATGTAGTCCACTGCCTCCTCATTCTCTGTCTTCAAAAACATGCAAGGCGGGATTTAGTTCATGTGCCGTGCACTGTCTGAAAGCAGTCACCCAAGCTTGCTTCCTTCAGTGGTGCCACCCAGACTGACTCTTCCCTCAGAGAAACATTTTTAGCTTATGTGACTTGTTGTCATCTATTTTAACAGATGCTGATGTGCTTGGTCCCAGCCAGCTTCTGCTCTGAGAATGCAGTTATATGTGTAATGTTTTCAAAGGCATTTCAGTTTGTCTCCTATGAAGGGTGACCAACCTCAAAATCATTTAAGAAAAAAACAAAACCAAAACTTGGCAATGCCTGATTCATATTCAGTGTTTGTGCAGCTCCACTGTTTGCTGTGACCATGCAAAATGTCTGGGATGTGTCATGGCAGAACTTGCCAGGCAAGCTAAGAATTGGACAAGGTGCAAAATGAGCTGTAATCTGCACCTAAAACACTTCCACCGCAGGATCTGTCCAGAGCTTGACCATGTCAAAACTTACTGTTTCCTAGAGTTAGATGCCGCCATCATCATCCACATAACATATTTTGGTCAGAAGTGCAGGACTGAGTGATGCTGAGACAGTCAGTGAATGCCCCTAACCTTGGCCGACATTTTTATTAAACATGTATGTATATCAGATAAACTCAAAATGGTCCACTATGGGACAGAAATGTGTAGGTTTTAATTTTGGCTTGGAATGACTTCTTGTTCTAATGCATTTTCATACTGTAAGTTCAGAATGACAAAAAGCAACATGGTTTGGCTTTGTACAAAATTAATAGCCTTACATGAAACAACCCAGTTTTCAAATTTTTTTTTTCATTTTTAAGTGCCAAAATAATAATACATCTGTCATTGATAAACAGCAGAAATGTTTAAATGTCAATGAATGGAAAAATCAACATTTCTACTCTAGACAAAAATGTTGCTTACACTGTTGATACTACAGTTTCATTGTTGACTTGCACCTCCCTTTTCTCCTAGCAGCACCATTCCCCTGTTCATCCTGTTTTTGAGGCCAGGAATTGGACTGTGCTTAGATTTTGTATGGGCCTTTATAACTAGGGCCTTCTACGTACTCCTTCCTCCTAAGCTTATAAGGCCTGTTATTAAGAATAATTGCTAATGGATGGTCTCTGTCTAAATCAAACTTCTTCTAATCCTCCCATAGTTCAGACTGCTGAAGACCTCAACTCAGTTCTCTCTCTTGGCAAACGTTGTCTTGAATGCAATCACTGTGTGGAGCAAAATGTCATTGCAATGTGATAATTTGATGATGATGATGCTGAAGTGCTGGGCTGCACAAAGTAATAGCCTTTGGTTAAACCATAATCACAGCACTGGAAACCATTGGTTAATCATGGAAACTTCATATTCAATGTGGTCTTCTGTGCTGTTCCAAGATATTATGAGAAATGGCCGTAAGCAGGCTGACAGGAATATATTTATGCTGCTATTCACATCTTGTGGCACGTACACCACATGCCAGAGGTTTGTTTTGAAAAACAGGGTTCATGAGTAAGACCCAGTGTTTGAAGATAAGTCTGCAGCCCTCTGTTCTCTTTATTAGGAGAAATGAGGCCCCATCGTCAGCTTCATTTCAATAAATTATACTCTCTTTTACCCATGATTTCTTCCACGACAGTAGTGAAGTCACACTTAGAGCATCACATTGGGTGAAGTTACAAGGTGCTGCTAACATGGGCTACAGGTACCAAAAAGACTGCCTGACTTGTGCAAAGGCAGCCCAGGTACCATTCTCTCATCAGGAAATGAAGCCTGGTGTGGCACCAGTGGGTGGTGAGTTGCGATGGGGAGCTACAAGCTGCAGAAGATCTCTGTAAGGGTCTTGTTTTACTCTGAGGTCTCTGTGCATTGGGACTGAGCTTTTGTGGGAGCCATGTGAAGGTCTATGGATGGCCACGCTGTCCTCATGAGGGTTGCTCAGCCCATGGCATGGCTAACACTAGCAAGGCAAGAGTCCTGGGCCTGCAGTGGTGGAGAAATAGCAGAAACCTCATCCTAAATTGCCTGAATGCACAGGTGCAGAGGTTTGAGGGTTGCACACTTGCATTGAAACAATGTTCTGAAATCCGTGGACTGGTCAAATGTGCCAGTTCTTCCCACCTTGAAAGAGGCCTCCAAGCAGTGGGGGAGAGCCTGCATCTGGTCTGTCTCCGCTGACCACAGGGCAACACAGGCCGGCAATGTCCACTATGCACCAGCTTTCAGATAGTGACGTGTTGTGGAGCTCAAACCCATCCACAGGCATTCTCTGAAGTACCATTTCAGCTGGTCATGCTTCCTCCTGCTTCTTCTCTGTGCTGGGGGACACAGATGCACAAAGCCAGCTCAGCACTGAAAATCAGGCAGCACAGTGAACTGCCTCTTTCTTGTGTGGTTGTTGAACAGCTGTTTCAGCTATGACATAACTGCTTTTAAACTTCAAAAGAAATCTATTTCTGAGCTGAAAACATACGGACTGTTTCATAAAAAAGAAAGGGTGAGATGTTAGCAGGCCATGTAGCGGGTAGTGGACACAGTGGAATTGCAGAGTACACATAACATCCTGTCAGCTCTGTCTTCTACTCAGCTTTCACTCCTTAGGGGTCCAATCCTGCATTTTTTTCTCAAGCAATAACCTCATCCATGCCAACAGAGTCTGCTATTTCATCTGCCGGTAGCCATGCTGGAATGTGTTTGCTTTGGGAGTGATAGTGTGCTTTGCTGGTGGGCTCAAAGGACAGATAAAAGCTAGCGCCCAGCTCTGCAGAGTACTTTCTATTGAGGTGAATGAACTCATTAGTAAAATATTCCTTTAAAAAGCTAGGTCTTTTGCAAAGCCAACATGGATTAAACTTTTTGTGGGCTAGGTGGAAGCGTGACCAGACACAGCTCAACTCTGTCTTATGCTACCTGCTGCCCCTGGGAAAACTTTCTGATGCCAGCTGGGATGGGCTGAGAGAGTGCAAAAATCATGCAGACTAGGCTTGGAGGCCTGGAAATCTTACAAAACACAGAGGATGCCCAAATTGTTCAGAGAGTTGTGAGGCAGCAGGTCGCACAGATGCTCTGTGACACTGGAGCTGCACCCAAAATTCTGACAAAAAAATGATAGAAATGTTTTGCTGCAAAACCTGATTATATGCAAGGAGGAGGGAAGGGATTTTGTTAAAAACAAACAAACAGATTCCTGTCTGGAGCTACATCATCAGTCTGCCAGACCCCAAGTTTTTCTGTTTCACTGCCATGGAAGTCCTTCCCTTTCCATGAATGATGACCAAGAGCTTCATCTTGCAAACAGCTCTCTGAATTAAATGGCTGCCCTTGAATTAACTCATTGATGCTGGCAGCTATAACACGGCAATGGAAGAGAGATAGGAAGAAAATAAAGGAGGTGCTATGTTTAAAAACAAATGAAAAGTCTCTCAGCTGCCAAAACCACAGTCAGTGGAGGGATGTGGTGGTGGTTCCAGACTGTGGCAATGAAAAGCAATGATTGTTTAGCTCTTTTGGGGGAAGGGAAACACTCCAGCACCATCATTACCCAATTAGTTGTAGCGACGCTGCTGTGGAGAACGAGCACTCTCGTGAGCGTGTGAAATGGGATGAGCTCCTGACATGACGGACAGCAAACTTGGAAGAGTGTGGTGGAGGTGAGGACCACCAGTCCTGGTGGGTCCTTCCTGCTGATTTCAAGGAGCTGGAGGTACCTCAGGCACATGAGATTAGGTGTATAGGGATCTGCTGTTTTGCTCCTACCCTGTGGACCAGCTCCCTAGAGAGCAATAGGTGGTCCCTTCTTTCACCTGAAGGACACTGGGGACAACAAAGCAGACAGTGCAATATGCTGAGTATAAGTTACGGTTTAAACCAAGATCCCATGGTGCCAGTATGTATTGCATACTTAACACATAATATCTTTACGGTGGTGTCATGTCCCAGTTTCTCAGGACGATGACTCAGGATTGCTGATTCCCAGGTCAGGATTAAGGTGAAACAACACCAGGGATCCTTTAACTCACAAAACTCAATTTTTATTTGCTCACAACAAGAATTGGCATGCTCACCACCAAAATTGGTATGCTCACACCAAAATTTGGCAAGAAACTGTCAGTAAACTGTGTAACATGCTAATCATACGTCACCAAACATATACTACAGGCCTTGCTTCTTTGGGAATCAGTTCAGGGAAGACAATAAGGGGAACCCTCCTGTTGAGTCACGAGGTTCTGAGCGGACCCCCCTTGCTTTCTAGACTCCTTCTCAGCGAGGAGCCTAGGGGCGGCTGAATCCACTCCTAGTCCCAGACTTGGTCAATGGTTTATGTCTAAAGGGATGAGGTGCAGGGATTACAGAAAAGGAAAAGGGAAAGAGAGAGAGAGAGAGAGAGAGAAGAGAAAGATTTCACCGGTCCTGGGTCCAGCATTGGTTCAGTCAGCTGAGGGGTCCAGTTCCGGTGGGCTTGCTCACATGGGCCTTCATTTTGTGTCCTTTTATCATCCTTGCCCTTCCTGCGGGTGAGCACTTGAACTCATTGGGCTAATTAGGTAGCCTTTGGGCCGTGGGCTTGGGGGTCGTCCAGGGAGTAGCTTCCCCTTCCCTGCAGAAGTGATATTTTGCCATACGTGGTGAGCTGCCCTGTTCAGCACGTCAGAACAGCACACCAGAACAGGGAGCTGTGCACCCTCCAGCACGCCCTCCTGTTGCTGGTGGGCACTGATGGGCTTCTTTTCACCTATGGTTCCTTGCTAGGCAGAGTTTGTTGTTATGCAGTTAGTCCTCAAGCAGAGCTTGCCCCACCACAGTGTTTGAGACATTAACTCCTTCAGTCTCTCACAGCTGGGAAATGTGTTAGAGACTAAAAGAGCTTGAGAAAAGACTCTGACATGAGTCACCTCAGCCCCTGTTGAAATCCTCATGCTGGCACCCATCAGCTCTCAGATTTTTAAGGGTAGACTCATGAGTCAGGCATCCAGTGCTCCGTTATGAGATGAGCAAGTGAGGAAAACTTCACACAAACAACACAGCCTTCAGGAACGGCACAATTTCAAAAACATACTGGGAAATATTTCCACATGACTAAAAGCATTTGCTTGGAAGACTTACTCTGGGTCCATAATTGCTGTCAGGTATTGCAACTCCAAAAGAAATGTAATTAATCCTCAGTTAGATCACCCTGCTTCTAGATTAAGGGTTACACTGTGCAGCTCTGTCCTGTAGACTAAATATCCTTGCATAAATGCATTCTGGTATCAGAGATTTGCGTAGGTGGGTGGCTTGGAGAGGAATTCATGCTAAGTGCAGAGCCGAAGATTATGAGAAGAGCTATCCCAAACACCCATTCTCCTTTGCAAAAATAATAGAAAATTGATGATTCTCCACCCAAAAACCACAGCGTTCCTCAAGCCTAATTCCAGAGGGCAGCCTAAGTGCTGCTCTTTAAGCACATGTTGCTCAAAGGCAGGTCAAGAACTGCTGCTGGGTGGGGGCTGTGGCACAGGAGCAGGAGAGGTGTTGCCCCAGGGACTGCCAGGTAATTTGGATCCTTGAGGCACGAAGGGAGCCATGGGAGCTGATGGGCACAGCAAAGCGCATGGACCGCCAGCACAGGTAATAAGATTAAATCCCCAGTGTGCTGCCCTGCAGGTAGCCTTTAACCTCTGCATCCCTCATTTTTTACTTGTGCTATAATAGTGCAAACTGCAGCAGCACTCAGACAGCAGATATCAGCATCTTCATTCCCACGTGCTCAGGTCTAGCACCAGGGCTGGAGCAGGTCAGACCCGGACATACCATGGCCTGTGACACATTATTTATCCTTTTGGCTATCAGTGATTGGTATGATATTAATTTTTCCTATAAATGATGTGCTTTGTACAAGGGCTGTTGCAAGGAAATTGCTTTAGGTTACAGCAAAAGCAACAAAATAATCCCTCCAAAATTATTCCAGATAAATACTGCGCTGATATACAGCAAGACTTTATTTATGTCATGTGCAATTAGATTTGTTTTCCACCTTTTGACAGGAGCATTTCAGTCCAGAGTAAGAAGAATGAAACTCACACAAGCAGCAGGAGGCCACAGCCAGAAATGCTCCCTCCATCCAGGGAAGAGAGGGCTCTTACATTGTGAAAGGGAGCCTCCTGTTGTCTTCCAACTGGCATTTTCTGGCCAGCTGAAAGCTAAAACAACCCTTCCTTTATGCTTTAGAACTGTGATCTAATGGCTAAATGGATTTTTAGTACAAAGCATAATTTCTTCCCTTGGTTTCATTCATCACTTAATGGAAAGGCCCCCTAATATATTGATTGCCATAACATTCTGCTTACATCCCAAACACTGGCTGCTCAGCAGAAGTGAGGAATAGATTGTCTTATAGCACTGCAGTTGTCTAATAATAATAATAATAAAAATAATAATAATAACAACAACAACAACAACAACAATAACAGCTCCATTGCAGCTGGCTACCTGAAGCTGTTGTACACTCACATCATGCAGGCAGTTTCCAAAGACCAGCGGTTGGAAGGCACAATTAATTTTTGCATGATACGTGGTTCACCTCTCCTCACATTTTGCTGAAAGGAAGGCACAGTGTCCCAGCCCCCCCAGAGTTTAGCTAAAGACCAGTGTTTCTCACTGCACTATTCAGCAGCATTGCTGCAGATGATCTGAGAGTGAAGCCACACCATAACCTTTTGAGCAACTGCTTTCTTGCTTTGCATTAGGCACTTGTGATGTCTGGGACCTGCAGATTTAGGCATGGAGAACATTGGTGCACTGAGGCCGTAGCAAGGGTGAAGAGCAGCAGAGACCCTGAATGGGCCTGAGCTCTGCCCTGGGGTGATGGCCTCCAAAGGCTGAGGAGCAGCAGCAATAGGGTGTGAATGTAAAGTGGGGGGAAGCAGAGGATTTGGGTGCTCTAGGACATCTCCATGAGAATGGAACTTGAAGACACCCTGAGCCTTAACTCATGTGCACAAACAGATGCTATAGGGACCAACAGCAGTGCATTGACACAGCTCCTAGGGACTGACATATAGCAGGGCCCAGAGTGGGGCAGTGGTGGGGACAAATTGGGGGCTTACAAGGACACATGTCCCACGGCATCAACTACTTCCACACATGCTATGCACATGCTCTGCAATTGTTTGAGGCTATCTGTTTAATTTTCTTCAGCTGTCCCCATTGTAGCAGAAGCATCATTACTCTGAAGGGGCAATTGAATGTTGGAAGTGCAACACCGCTGAAACAGGGGATGGAGAACTGCATTCTCCTCGGGAAATTCAAGTAACACATCTGGAAAGGGAAGCTGCATATTGCATCTGTTTTGTTATGGAAAGAAAATGCCTTTTAAAATCTAAAATCAAGAAGTTTGTGGAAAGAAAAGTCCAGGAAGTTAACTGAGTTCATATCTTCTATTAACATGCCCTATAAAGAAATGTTGCTGTCTTTGCTCCACTAGTCATGGGTTTCATGCCAGATTCAGTTGTTGACTACTTCATGCAGATTGATGGCTCAGCTGAAATTAAATTTATGGGCACAACCCTCCCCTGACCAAGGCACACCTCCTCAGATACATCCAGGTCTGTAGCTCCCAATGAAGTGCAAGGGAGAGGAGGCATTGAAATCATTTGGGAGGATCTAAACTTAGGAAGGAGGGTAAACCATTTCTACCTTAAAACACTGAATTTGGATGCTTTCACCCACTATCTGGAAGAACTTACCTGCGGACATTGATGGCCGTACTTCAACTGGTTTCCTAAAACTGGGCTGCGAGAACACTTTGGGAAAAGTTCAGCATCCCAAAGCTCATCACAGGACACTGAAAGTAAATCCAGCTCTGACGCTGCAGTGGTGAGCCCTGCAGCTGCTAAGCCCATGATGCCATTTTTCCCTCTGCAGTGGAAGGGCCCAAAGCAAAAAATGTACTGCGACAGGTCTGCTCAGCTGCCCAAAGACAGGGCTGTGCTTCAGCTTCTTGCTTCATCCAGCACTGAAGTTAGCAGCCATGAAGTAAGATTGCTGCCTTTTTCTTTTAATTATTAGGCAAGATGTAAACCAATTCATTGTTCTGGGGAGAAAATATCCCTTGAGTCAAACTACTAAAAAATCAAACAGCATTTGAAAAGCAAGACAATAAGGCTAGCTTGAACTCACAAAGCATTAAAATTGCTCTGGCAGGAGCACAAGTGATTTTCTGATAGATGCAATAACAATGCTGCAATTACATAAAACAATATGTAAACTGAAAATGCAATACCACCCTGCTATTTGTACACTCCCTGTTCCACTGTCATCCTCTTATTGTTAGCCCTTTCAGTATTGTCTCTCTTTGGTTTTTAAATACTTCATTAGCATGATTTGCCACCAATCTTTTTGTCTTGAAGAACAATATTTTCTCCCACCAGGACTCTAATTAAGCCAGTTTTTAATGTGGGAAATTCAGGCTTCAGTGATATCTCCATGCTCTTGATGGTTTAAGTGGGAAAGTCACAGAGCAGCACCTGATACCAGCAGAAAAATAACACCTGAAAACCTGATGTAAGGTAAGAAGTAGACAAAAATGAATCCTTCCCTGTGAGGAATAGTTTATGGAAAAATTGTAAAGGATGATGAAGGTGAAACTGATTCACTTCTGCCCTACTCCCACCTATGAAGCACACAGAGATGCTGTAAGAAACTAATCTCCTCCAGATCATAAAACTAGTTTTAACCCCTAAGAAAGAAATAAGTTGACTTGTTTTGACTGATGTCTTGTGGAGCACTCAAAAAAATGATAACGCTCACTTTCCCCTCCAGCCCAGGAACATCGTAGCAGAGGGCAGGAGCCCGCAGCTTCCTGGCTCCTGGCTCTTTCCCTTCACATTTCCCCTTGTAAAACTTCTACTGCCATAGTGCCATCTACAGACTGTTAAAGAAATTAAAGGGGTTTTGTTGCTAAGGAGGACAGCTTTTAGTGTTTTTTTGAGGGTTTATATGGTCACATCCCAGCAATGATTATTGCTCACTAGTCCAGCAGCCCTTAATTTTAATATTGTGCTCCAACGGGTTGATACCGAGCCCTGCTGAGGGCAGTGCAAAGATTTCTGTTGGTTTCAGGGCTGTCAGGATTAGTTTTGTCCTGCTTCCACAGGATGGGAATCCCATCATGTTTATCTCTTTATTAACATAAAAGTGCTAACAGAGCACCCACTGCAGCAAACAGCTTTGGACACTTCTGCGCATGACTCCAGGGACAGTGGTACCTGAACCACAAAAATAACATTACGCTATTGGAATTACTACTACCTTTTCCCTAAAACCCACTGCAGACAGACATACAGAGCACAAACATTTGCTACTTGTTCCAGTATTTTAGCATCCTCAGGCCCCAAGTATTTTGAAGGGTAAAAAAGAGATTTCACAGAAGTGTAAATTAAGAATTTAGTCACATTGGAGGGAAAAATAGCATGCTGACATTTAAAGCACTGGCCTGTTAAAGAAGATAGAGGTTTGATTCTAGATTTCCAGCTGTATCACAGACACTGCAGGACCTGGGGCATTGTGCCTTAGTTTCCTTTCTTTCCTATTACAGAAAGCTGAGAATGGCTCCTCTACTCTCTATTTCTTTCTTTTTTCTTTCTCTTCAGATCTCTGTGTCATTGCTCAGTACCTCAGCCATGGCTTGCACTGTCATAAAAGTAATGAATAATATTAATAAAAAATATTGCAAGTGTCTCTCTGCATAAGAATGATTTAAAGAAGGTGTTTTCTTACACTCCCAGGAGCACAGATTTGCAGACAAATTTAAGCTACTAAGTCAAAGGCAAATTATGGAAACATTGTAAAGTTAAGGACAGAGAAATTACAGGAGATAAAATTGATGATCATCTTGCAAGCACTGAAAAAACTTGCCTTAATCATGAGGCCAATGGCCTCAGATGGCAAAATATGTATGTTCCACTGCAGCTGGGTGTCCCAAGGAGAAAGCTGGATTAAACAGAAGGCAGTAAAATACAGATCTCACTCAATGGCTGCACAAGAGTAAAATATGCATCTTTTGTACATCCCTAAAAGATTTATCATTACCCATGCTTATAAATTTTCCTATAAAAGGGGGTTGAATGAAAAATACCTTTTTGGTCACTTGGAAAGAAAAGAGAGTAACATCATGATCAAAATCCCATAGATGGGCTGGTTTCTCTGGGGAAGAGGAAAAGCTTCATTGCTCTACAACTGGTATCTTGTCTAACAAAAATAGGTCCACAACTAAGTATCTTTGTGTATCTCTGTAGGTCAGAGTATGTAGGAACATGCTAGAAGCATCTGGAGATGTGATTTTTGAGCCTACTTTTGCCTGTGAGGCTTACATGGATGGACCCTGCTGTAGATGGGCACCTTGAACATTCAAAGCTGGGAGTTCGAAGGTGGGTGGGCCTGATACTGGCAATTCACTCTCCTGAGAGCCCTTGTCTAGTAACATTGGTGTTGTGGACTCCAGCAGTAAAACAATAAAGGGCTAAAGGAAACAGTATTAAATATTTTGCTTTTCAACATTTTTGTCATTTTAACTACGTCTTGCAAGTCGTCATTGAACAAATACCCCTTTTCCAAATATTTCTCACTAAAATTTGGTAGTACAAACCATCTACTAAGCAGTTACAAAGACCATACAGAAGACTACAAATTACAGTTTGCTTAGGACTGTGTGGGTTAAAGTGTGGTTAAAAATCATTTTCTAAACAGAGAATCTGTCACTGAGAAAAATGTGTCACTGACGTTCATGTGTGCATTTATTGACTTTGTTCCAAAACCCCCATTGCAAATGATACAAAAATAAGAAACCAACCAAACACTACTTCCCCACATGCAGATGAGTGATCCACAGAGAACAATTCCTAAATATCAACAAACCTATGGAGCATATCCTGCTGCTGAATCTACCCTAAGTCATAGTAGAGGTGGAGCTGAGGATCTGTCCCTCAAGGAGAGTCCAGAGCATGACCTTGAGATGGGTCACTGGGACTGATGGGGCATGAGGAGAGCTTCCTGCCCTGGCACAGGGACTGTTTGGGATGAATCCTGCATATTCATCAGTCCTACATGAGCAGGGCTATGGATAAAACAAGGAAAAGGTGTTTGTCTATGAAATGCTCTGTGGTGAAGAGCCCAGGGCTGAAGATGAGGGACCTGGAGGGAGCAAAAGCACAGCAGACCCAGAGGGGGACTGTCACCATCCGCTCTCCTGATGCAGGGCTGAGCCCCGGTAATGAGACATGTCACATTGCACCCTGGTGAGCCAGGCCCCCTGCCCACAGCACAGCTCTGATGTGGTCCTCTGCAGCAAGCCAAGGGCCTGGTACAATCCTCAGAAAGGCTCCCCATGGCACTGCCTCACCTCCTCCCCAGCCTCCCCCGGGGAAATGTCCCCCCCAGCGCTAGCAGGGCTCAGGTGCACAAAGGGAGCGTTGCAGTAGGGAATAAATTCTTCCCACGTATGTTCTCCAACACAATGAAATAATGGGGGCCACGAATCTGACACTCTGCCTCTCCATGTTGGAGAAGTGAGCAGATAGCTGTGTTTTAACATTAGCTCCTAAGTATAATTTCCTGTAATTGTAAAGCACTTTAGAGGTACTTGTGAACTTGGGTGGATAGCTCCTAACTAAGTTGATGAATAACCCAGGACTGACTCATCTCCAAAACAGAGCGAGCACTGAAGGAGCGAACGTGGAGAAAGGTTTTGCCTTCCATTAGCAACACTATCCAAACAACTGACCCTCTCCCTGAGAGATTAGTTCACAGCAGGTGAACTATAATCTGCTCTGATGGGCAGGCAAGGAAAGCATTCATTCCAGCTGCATTACAGCCAGAGCTTTTCTTCTCTTTTTTTCTCATGTTGTGAGCTCCCGACAAAGGGTTCCAGCTATCAGATCAAACAAACATTTTGCCACTTATTTGCAGAAATGGTTCTGGTCCCGACTTGGGATGGTAACCAGCTCAACAGTGGCTGATGAGTATTTTTTCCTGGCATGGCCATCAGCACATTCTCAGCAAGAAAATGGACATTTGATAGCGTCCAGAGTAACAGGCAAGTTTTCGATCAGGGTCAATTTTGTGCTGGGAAGTTGTTGCTACTTTATGATGCTAGAGATAATCTACTGGAAATTATTATTTGAACATTATGTGGTGTTACCATCCAGTGGACTCGCTTGCCAATTGGAGAACATTTTTCACAAAACAATCATGCCATTTCTGGCTTTCTGGTCCAGAGCCTCATGGGAAACCTACAAGATACCATTAAAAGATAAGTTTAAAATCCCAGATCTGCTGCATATTAGAACTAACATGCACTATTTTTTATGGCACATGTACTTCCCTAAAACCAGCAGCAGTAAAGCCTTCATTATCTCACAGCCAGTAACCATCCATGTCTCTTTTCTCCTCTCTTTCTCTCTCTCTTTGGCCAACAGTCTTATCAATTCTCCCCTTGCTAATGCCATTGCCTTTTCTTCACAGGTATCAATCAGGCTTTTCTCCCCACGAGTCTGAATAACTAACAAAATGCAATTAGGCTCAGAGCAATTGTTCTCAGCTAAGATTTAGTTTGAAGATGGCGGTTCTTATTTTTGGAGTGAAAAAGACCTTGTGTGTTTGAAAGCTTAGCTGTTTGGGTTTGTGGGGTTATTTTTTCTCTCCCACCTCCATCTGCAGGTCTGATAAAAGGTATCACCTCTGTCTATACATACGGCTTTGCTCTCCAATCCCGCTAACTGCAGCAGGGGGGTGTTTAGCAGGGATGGTGCCAACTGCTGGCCCCAGAAACTTCTGCACAGCTTGTGGTCCAGCGTGGGCCCCTGTTTACCAGGCCGGAGTCGTGTACGGCTCGAAGAGACATCTCGTGGCCATATCACATATTGCAAAGGAGTTACGTTGTGCATGAAACATCCCTTGTGTGCAGAGGGACAAGTACTGCCTGACTGTAATGACTAGCTACATTGGGCCAAACAGCAGAGGATGCCAAAATACCATGCACCTAATTCAGCCTCCAGCTATTCCCTCTGGGTGCCTTCAGAGCATGAAGAAATTGGAAATATAGACATATTATGTCCCTGTGCATTTAGTTGGGACTTGTAAGTACATAAGAAAGAAGCAGCTTGGCAGGGGATGGCAGAGAGCTACAAATCCCAAGTCACTAGGAGAAATGAGAAAAGGAGCAGCTGCTCCCCCTCTTCCAGTGCAGGACTCAGAGCCACCAGGTGAAGCTTTTGGGAGCCACGTTCAAGCAGGAGGCAGCGGCGGTTCCTCCTGAGCAGCAGAGGATCTGAGGAAGTCCTTGCTGAAGGACCCTAGGGATGTAGAAAGTTCACCAGGGACTAAGGAAAGATTGCACAAACATCAGGAAAACAGAGCTCCACCAAGGACAACCAGCAGACAAATCACAGCGGTGTCTGGAAATCCCCTGTGCTGCAGACAGTTGTTCTGGGAAAGTGCTTGGAGGAAATACGATGTCCTTGCCTTGCTGTTGTTTTTTCCTAGACATCTGCCCATGGCTACTGTAGGAGCCCTGCATATGGTGCTAGGCAGACCTGGGTATGACCCAGAACAGCTGGTTTTACACTCACACGTAAAGTTACAGAGACAACTGGGAACATCCTGGGAGCATGGAGGAAGTGCCAATTTGATCCTGACTTCTTCTCTTTGAGAGCTGATGTGGAAGGTAAGCAGTGAGAGCACACTGGCAGTGGGGAGCCTCAGCTCTCGGTTTAATGTGGATAAGGTCAGGCTCAGACCAGAGTTTTCAAGTGAACTGGGAGAAGAGTGTCTCGAAAGAAGGAAGCCAAGGGTCTGCCCAGATCAGCTGGGAGGATGCTCTAACTCACCAGCAGTGAGTGGTGAGGCTCTGGTTAGTCTGTGGCTTGTGACAGTTGTGCCATGAAAACCTCATTGCACATTACTCCATATGAGAGTGCTGGTGGCCAGTCAGGGCTGCATCCTGTGCCTGGGGCTCTCAAGGACACTTGCCGGTGTAGGTCTGAGATGCTGCTGTGCACGGGACAGGCAGAGCTTCCCACCCCACTGAGAAGGGGCCACCCCCACTGCTTCCCACTGCCAGTACTACTGCTCTCCTCTCAACTGGTAACCCCTTGCTGTCCTTCACCCATACAGCCCCCAGCAATCACACAGAAAGTGAAACACTGCAGGTCTGTCATACCCCTGTGCTGGGAGTGGGACCCATTGCCCACTCCCAGCCACTGAAACAGCTTGAAATAAGTCTCATTTATTCCCATTCCCTGACTCTCCCCTTTGTTTTCTTTCATTTCAAAATGTATGGCAGGACTCGGGTAAGCAACCTTCCTCTGCCCAGACCTGTGACAGTGAGACCCAGCACACCAAAGCCCAGCACTAAGGTGAGGAGATTTGAGTATTTTAAATACCCCCACCCCTCCTGGAGACTTTCAGTCAATATGCCATGTGGAAAAGCTTCGACTCTTGAACATCAGACTGAGGCGTGATTTCAAGACAGCCAACATCATCACCTGAGGCAGGAGGGGGGGGACACCCCTGTGTACCTCCCCAGCTTTGCAGGCACTGATGAGGCAGACCTGCTCCCTGTGGCTTCGCTGTTTTGGCTGTACATGCTTCAGCAAAACAGCCATCTCGTGGGCCCCGGCTGTGGCCACCGCGTCCTGCAGCACATAGGATACAAATACACAGGGGCTGGCATGCCAGTGTACGCCTGTAAGGGAAACACTCCTGAGACAAGCTGATGCACTGACACTGATCCCCACCCACCCGACTAACATGTTGCTTAGTCTTGGCTTACTATGAAGTATCTGCTCCTGCTCCCTTGCCTGCATGGACCCCTACCCTGAAGTCCCCCATCCCTGGGCAGAGGAGGATGGGAGGCTGAGGCTGAGCTCTGGCTTTATCTCCTGTATTCCTTGCCCAGTCCCCATCCCCTTCTGAGCACAGGGAAACATCCCAAAACACATCCACGCCCCAGGGTTTGAAGACCTGGCCCACCACCCCAGAGCCTCTCTGCACTGCTGCATGAGTGATGCCCTAGGTTTTGAGAGATACACAGCTCAGTCCCACAGCTAGCTAGCAAAGGGGTTTAAATTAATCTTTGTTGGCTCCTGCTAAATGCTTCCTCCATGATTAACACCAGAAGTGATTTTGATTGCAGGATTCATTGTCAAAATAGCTTATAAAACAATTCCATAAAACTGTGTAAATCTTGTGTTGATCTTACTTTTTACAAGGAGTCTTAAAGCCATATATCCCAGTGCCATTTACAAGGTTGTTGCAGGTGTGGGACCAGCCTTAGAAATATAGCTACTACTTAAACTGTGTATTTTACGAGCCTGGGGAAACATCCGTTTGAACTGTAAAAGGAGCTTTCCAGCCCGCATGCTTCTTTGTGCAAGAGACTAAGCCATTGCCCATCGGACTTCAGTACCTTCTGAGTCACAGCCAAGGTGCAGGGACAGGATTCCTTTGTCAACACACCTTAGAAAAGTTTTCCAGTACATTGAACTTTGTCTTCAGGAGGAGCTGGGCTCCCCAAGCCCAGGTTTCACTGCAGGCCACTGAGCACCTTAAAACCGCTTGCCACTTGCAGATGTGGGGCTGTTCTGCTATGGGCTGCAGTCATTCCTCTGGTGAAGCTCGCAGGCTATTTACTGGTGCTCTGGAGCACAGAGAAACAGGTGGAAAAGGGAAGAATGAATAGCCCAATCATGTAAATCAGATGATAGAAGGCATTTAAGTAGGCAATATATACTGCAATTACATAATAGGTATTTAATAGGCACCAGGCTGAGTCTGCTGGGGATAAAGGAAGAGCCAAGAGAGATTTCTCCCCTTGAGTTAAAAATGATCAGGATTTTAATTCCATATTAACACTCAAGATTACATCCCATTCTCCCTGCCCTCTGACCTCTCCTCCAGCTCCCAGCACAACAGATCTGAGATTGCTCAAACAGACGGAACTGAGCCATCCTCCCACAGTGTCCACTGAATATAGCATCTATTAGGTCACATACCTCTGCTTTGCAGGGTACATGGGTGACCAGCTGCCACGCTGCACCCCAGAGAGCACTATGCTTTGCAGCTGGATACATGGGCTCCCCATTTATAACACTGGGAGGAAGTGAGTTGCACTTGGGCTTGAAGTTCAGGTACTTTGCATTTTAATGAGGATTTGTCTTTGACCTTGGCTAAGCTGCTTTTTCCTTCCTTTAAGGAGCAACACGGCTCCTCCACCTACATATGACCTGGCGAAGAGAAACACCAGTGAGCTGCAAAGGAGTGCCACCATTGTGACTTGGGGCTACGGGCAATCCTCTGCCCCCCTGTCCCCATCTTCATCCTCCTCATCAGATGCCTGGCCTCACCTTACGAGCAGATGTGCCTCAGCACCCTCTTATCTCCTGCTCATATCTTCTGTGTAAGGCCAAATATTGACTGTTCAGGAATGCCCCTTGGCAGTGAACACATCTCCTAATCTTCAAGATAGCCCTTGACCTCTTCCCTGATCCCTGAAATGCACAGGATAAATGCAGGAAAGGGTCACAGTAACTCACTTAAAAGCTGTGTTACAGCAGTTGGAGGGCTAAGCCCAACACATGGCTTCTGCTTTGCTACAGCTCTTTCTGAGGGATCTCAGTGACACTGAGTGACAGACATTTGGATCAGTACCGTATTATCATCCTCAGCTGAAATGAGCTTTTCTTTAGCCCTGCCAAGGTTCTGATCCGTGATGTCCCTCAGATTTAATAAAAACTGAAGAAAATCCTTCCCTATTTTTCTAAAATAGGCCTTCTAAAATAGCATCCAGCTCCTGAATTTGACAGTGTCATAAACCAGTGCAGTGGCTGTGGCATGTGATGCCTGAAGAAACACCAAGTTGGAGGGGCTGGGATCATCTGCAGGTTACGCACTTGTACAACACATAACACACTGAATCTCCTTCCTAATCAGGGGTTGTTAAGATGTTGTTGCAACACAATTAATAACATAACATTATATAAAATGCTTTATACATTTAACATACTAATTAGCCATAATAATAACAAGTAACTTTGTAGTTGAATTTATGAAACCTCATTATCTGAATCCCATTTGTGTGTGGCATCACTGGGACTTGATAAAGGGCTGGGCTCATTTAACAATCTTCCCCTCAGCCAGAGCACTGATCTGGAGTCCTTCCCTCTCCCCTGGCTATTTATTTCCACAAAACACTAAGGGGTTTAATAGGAGTCTACTCCACACACAAACCTGGCTGAAACCTGCCTCTTTGAGTGATTAAGGAGGGACTGATAGACCGATGTGGGCAGAGCAATCACACAATCCCCTGTTTCCTTTGGAAATGAGGCTAAAAATAGGGGACAGGCAGTAGAAAACCAGACAGGAAGGCAGGAATGGATCCATCAATAGCTCCTGCCCTGTTTCCTGCTCATTAGTGTCTCTCAGCAGATGTCAGGTAACCTTTAGAAGCCCTCCAAAGAAGTGTTCATTTATCAGACATTTCTTAAATTGAGATAGAGGGAATTTGGACCCTATACATTTATGGACATCCCAGAAAAAAAAATACGAAAAAAAATCTCTTCTGAGTGCATGCATTGTACATCACAGAGAATTTTGTTTCTATTCTTAATAGAGCCACAGACCACCTGTGGACTTTGTACTACATATAGAGCTAAATGACCATGTCACACTGATCTGTCTCCCCATTCCCTTGGTGCTACCATTGCTCTGACTGCAATCCCAAGCAAAGCAGGAGAGAAAAAACATGCTTTAACAGCAGTGGTTCTCCCAGGAGGTGAAATGCTTAAATTCTTACTTAGAGTAATTTGCTGTCTACAAAAGCCTGTCAGCAAGATGTTAATGATGGTGGGTGGGAGAGTACAATATAGATTTCAGCTTGGTATGTTAGTACATTCTTCCAGAGGTGAGAAAAAGCGTTTTTCATCAGAGCCATGGGTCAGCCCTTCCCTCAGCTGCAGCTGCTGGTGATGGTGTGCGTTGCTCACTAGATGGCGAAGGCTGCCTTCCTCCCTGCAGACCAGCTGCCCCGCAAAGCTTCTGCAGAAGCAACGAGGGATGCTGCTGGGGATGGAGAAAAGGGCTTGGATTACTGAGGGGAGATTTAGGGGAGACATTTGGAGCCTGCTAAAGGCATAGGGGAAGGGAGGGTGGGTTATTAAGCTTCAAATGGTGGTAAGGTTCTCCGTGAGGACATGGTGCCACATGTTTGAGAATCTCCCTCTTCACCTGATTTGAAACAGACCCTTTGGTGAGGCCCCAGCTACCAAGAACTGGTGGGGAAAGAGCCAGTGAGCCTCTTCTGCAGATTTCTTCAGGAGTCTTTTCACCAGCAGGATCAAGCTGACATGACCCACAATTGTTCCTCAAATCTATCTAGGGAGGACATAGGTTGATACAGACTGGGATTAGTCCATCCTGTGTCCCTGAAGTGGTCTCAGGGCAAAAAACACCCATCAGAGATGACAACTATCTAACAGAGATGCTCCATGACAATGTCCATCAGCCACAAGAAGTCTCAGTGCAAGGCTCCTGCTGCTGCCATGGGTTAAGCCCTGCCCATGTAGAAAGCTGTGTGCCACCTTCACGGCACCCTTCCTCTGCTGTCTCAGGGGTGTTCAGCAGATGCAGGATTGCAGCGGCAGGCACAGGAGCGTGGCAGAGCCTGAATTAAGTCCTTCCACAGAGGCTGTGTTTGTTAAAGCTGAATAAACCTCATGATTTGCCAGGTTGGGAGGCTTGGCTGCCCTAGGTACCTTCAGTCTCTCAACCACAACTAAGGAAGCATGAGAAAGGACAATGCTCTACCTCGGTAGTTGGCTATAAGCCAAAGATGTCATTCTCAAAAAAAAAAAAAAAAAACCAAATACCTAAATTAAAAAATCTTAAGTGAGACAAGTGAGCAAAGCAAGACTGTTTTGAAAGTGTTCATCTGCACTAGTGAGTCATAAACCAACACAGCATCTATGGAAGTGAGTTAGAGGGGGGTAATTTCAGCCCCATTTTCAGCAGCAGCTGGCTTTCAGGAATGTCCTGCTTTTGCAAGTCATCAGTGTTTACAAGGCAAGTTTTGCACCATTGTAGCCAGAGTCCCTTACACAGCCTCAGCTATTCGCAAACAGCTCCTTGCCCATGAGTGCCAGTATTTTCGGTAACACGAGATCGAGGAGGAAGAAAACCCTCTACCAGATGACTGTGTTGTCAGGTGAAGGACTGGCTGAAACAAGCTCAGCCCTGTAAATTCCAGGCTCCCCATCTGCATTGCTGGCTTTACTTTGGCCATGGCCACTCTGTAGCTTGGTTCCCAAACAGCCACATTTAGGCATGAGCAGCATCCTACAGTTCTTAGCCATACTGGGCTCAAAAACCTCAGCTCAGCTAGTCTTCTGGGTGATGCTGGCTACTTGGGCCCAGGTGTGCTCAAATTCACATGGACTCTATCTGCCCATGCTGTATAAACCTGTGGCTGGAGTCTGCAGAAAGGAGCAGCATGTGCACTCTCACAGGCGCCCAGTTCCAGTGTGAGTGTGGTGTTCATGGTGTACAGATGCCAGCTCAGGCATCCAAAATGTACCTTTAAAGAGTGGAGCATCGCCTGTTCCTCCCCATGAGATGCCCTCATGAAAATGAAAGCCCATCTGCATGAACATCTCAGCAGCAGCACCACTAAGTCCACACCTGAGCCTACAAACATGGGATAACACACACACCTAGTGATGTGTCGATATATGCCCAGACATGAATCTATAGGGCAGCAAACAGGTTTTTGAACATTGCTCACAGCCATTTGGCATAAAATTAGCCCTGAGGGTAATGTGTAGCAGCCTCAGTTTTTTCATTGCTTCCACCAACCCAGGATCCATTATACCCCATACTAAATCATTTGCAGAATAATGCAAACGTATTTCTATTCAGAAAACCAAGGCTGTTCCTACCCAGCTCGCTGGGATATGAAAATACCTGGAAGGTGGTACTGACATTTTTCCTGAAGCTCTTTTCTATTTAACAGAAGCAAAGTCACGTTGCTGAGAGACCCCTTAGTAACAGGAAGCAGTTGTCCAGTTTAAAGAACCAGCTAGAAAGCAAACAGCTTTGCCTCCTTTTTAAAGCCCCTCAGGACAATATTTACTTTTCTAAAATATCATTGTGCCATGGCTTTGGGACTTTGCTTGACAAACTTGGGGGTCTCTGAGCAGTTCAAAGTGGGCTTGACCTATAGCTGAGCATGGAAAACAGGAACTGCATATAAATAACTAAATTACAGAGAGATCAATTCTCAGTCAACTCATTAGCAATGCCCGGCGTCTTTAAGTGATAACTCCACTCTCTAAGACCTTTACGTAATTACTTGCACAAGGCACATTTTACCCTTTGGTTCGCAAGTTTCATAAATGAAGGTTAAGTTTACTTAACCACCCAGGATTTACCAGCCATGTTAAAGCATAAAATGCGTGTGCTGCCAGGTGTCTCTGCAGAAACTGCCTTGTTGATTCAGAGACTCCAAGGTTAAATGGTAGCTCCTGAGTCCAAGTTAGTTTCCCATTGGGGAACGGGAGGATCGGCACTGTAACATTGTACCACAGTTCAGCCGAGGTTGATTTAATAAGGCTTGGAGTTAAGATAGCAGTGATTGCGAAAACCTGAATGAAAATCAGTGTTTTGCTGTACATGGCACCCGCAACAGGGATCCTGAGAGTGACACACTCCAGTCTGTTACAGAAAGATGCTATACATTTTTTCCTACCCAGATACCTGTTTTTATCTTCTATCTGCACTATTTGCATACATGCACATCTATTGGATGCATGTTTATATAGCCTGCATATCTCTTCCTCCACACAGTTCATACAAGTGAGTGGTGGGCCAAATTTTCAGCTGATGTGAATCAGCATAGTCCTATTAATGTTTTTGGCAAGTCACACTAGCCAAGGATATATTCGGTGTTTTCAGGGTGGTAGGTTTGTACCTATGTGTTTGATTGACTCTTTCTTGACAGCATTTTGGATGTCCTGGTTGTACTCTCCCCGCTTTCACATACATTCAAGTTTTTCAGCCACCATTGGAGCACCCAATGGCTTAGTAAAGTTGTTTGTGTACCAGGAGAAACTGGGTCAGAGAGCCATGAAGCCACTGGCTCATGTAATGCAGGAAACCTGGGAGAGAGCAGCCAATGGGGCATGCATTTTCAATCCTCCAAACCCAGCTCTTTACCTGAATGCAAAGCTGTCCAAATTCTGCCCCTCAGCCCAGCCCAGGTATGCTCCACCAGAACAAAATGGGCCATGTTGCTGTCTTCCAAGGAAAGTCCTCAGGTATGGCCAAGGCTGGACCCAGAGGTCCGGCACTCCCTCCTTCAGCACATGGCCGAAACAGAGAGGTGTCTCCTGGTGGGTCACGCGTGAACCCGGGCAGGAGCTGAGAAGTGGCGTGCATCTTAGGTAGTACAGAATGATCTGCTGGGGACCTCCGCTAGTCCTATCAGATAATGGGGATGCCTGAAGTCTGCCTACCTGAAGTTTGCTCAAATGTTTGGTCATATTTTCATGCACCTGGCAGAGGAAGGATTGGTGTATCTGGTCTTCCACTCTCTTCAGATTGAGTGAGCTAGACCATCCTGGTCAAAAGTTTGGCTCTTGCAGCCATGCCATAACGGCTCTGTCCATCAGAGCAACCCACTGGTGTTCTGACAACCCCATTATCACCCTCTGATGCTGGAGGAAAGTGTGTAAAAGCATACAGTAAGGTAACTTGCCACTCCTTTTTACACTGACAAAACGGTGACCTCAAGTCAGTGTCACAGCATCAGGAAGCTCAGCTTTCCTCCTTCCCCAAACCTACAGCAAATCATATTCTGTTCAAATTCCCACTGCTGTCCTCTTTTCTCTAAAGACAAAAAGAAGATCAATAAGAGAGGCTTCCAATGCATTTGTTCTTTCACTGTGATTGTCCACAAGGCTGACTATACGGGGAGGTCTACAGTCCTACTGCTCCTGTGTGCTTGGAGCTATGTCCAAAAGTTATGCATTAGACATCTGATGGCAACAACATCCACACACTGGCCTGTGGAATATTCATGTATACCCAGTAATTCCTACCAGCAATACAGAAGAGTTCCCCAAGCCTCATGGAGTTGCAGAGTTATCACTAAAAGAGAACATCCATTCCCAGGTTTCAAAGCAAAGTATCTAGATGGCCACAAAGCCCTGACTGAAACTTCTCGGGGTCAAGGAAAAGAGTCCAGATATTTTTTGATTCAGCTGTAAAACTTGGCTTTGTGACTTAGACAGGGCAAATAAGTTCCCAGGTGCTGCCAAGTTCCTAAGTTATTTGGAAAGGTAGTTTTTAAGCCATGGTGAAGCTGAAGTGATCAGTTTGCCCACTGCTGATTTGGAAATGTAAGTTCTGCAAAACGGGGTTGGAGCTGTAGGTGTCAGTGCACAAATGAAAATGCCTTGAACCAGTTGTATCTACATCATCTTTAGACCTGAATTCAAATGTGAGTCAGTCTCATTCTGCCAAATTTTCTTGTGGTGGACCTAGAGGCAGAATTTGAGCTGATACACATTAATGTGAACTAGTATAATTATAGAATGGTCTTGCTCAATGCATACCAGTAGGATGGGTTTAACACCCTTTTTAAATATTTAATACCATATTTAACAATCTATATTAATGTGTTTATAACCACTGAAGAAACACATTACTCATATCTGAACAGGATTATAGCATCCCTCTACCACTGATTAGCCACTTTTATCAACGGAAACTTGCTAAAGTTTGAACTTCCACCACAACAAATGGTGACAGGTCAGAATATCCACCCTCTACAATTCTGGGAGCTTCTGTGCTTCATGTTCTTCTTGAGGGACTGTTGACGCAGCCATCATGGTCTGGGGGTATGAACAAGGCAATGTTTGCAAGAGGAGGTAGTATCTTTTATTAGAACACAGGTAGTTGGAAAAAGTAGGTCAAGCTTTAAAGAAGATGAGCCTTTCTTCAGGTCTTGCCTAATTAAAACCCTCTGACCATTGCAAATCTAAGTGCGATTTTAAAGGAAGAAGCGGTGGTGCAAAGATTTTGTAAAGGGCTTAGCACAATAGGCTATACATTGCAATAACGAACCATTAGTCTTGGGGAAACAGCTCAGTCTCTGATCTGACATTTTAGCAGCTAAGACCTCTGGCTAACAGATCCTACTCTGAATTAGTCTCTCAAAACCTTATCAAAAGGAAATGGAGCCTTTTGAAATTGCTGGCATCTCTGGAAGACTAGTTTATCAAATTTCCCACAGTTCAAGCAGAAAACCTCTGTTTTCCTCTGCTCTTTAACCTCTTATTTAAAATGTCATTTTACTTTGAACTGTCAAAAGAGGCAGCAAGGGAAGCAGCTAGCTCACCATCAGAAGGAGGTGAAAGCTGAAACTTTACCCGTCCTTAGTGAGTTTATCCACATATCAATGGCATGCTACACCAGTGTGTTTATTTTTATGACTAGAGCATATCCCCTAACCTCAGAGATCCGAACATTTCCCTGGAATGTACAGACGTTTTGTATCATTTATTTCCCGGTGGCCCTTCCCCACACCAGCTCCACACACACATACATAAACACACACGCTTCTATTCACATTCTCTTGATCATACTGGTGTACACATCCAGACATTGGCTTAACACACACACATTCCTATCTATAGCATCAGTCTTATCTATAGCCCTCTGCATAAAATATAAATGTACACGTTCCTGTATTTAGATGTACATATTTACAACACATATATGAACATAAATGGCTATGATTTGTGTGTGCATTTATTTATACAAGCCTACATGCACATGTATGTACCCAAATGTTTGTGTGAAAAAGTACATATGTGGAAAACCAGGACTGCAAAGGGTGCTAACACGTGCCACTGAGTCCCATGGCTGCTCAGGATCTTGCTGGGTGGCTCCCCTAAACCAGGGAAAGCATTTGGGTGGGATCCAAACAACTTCCATCAGCTGAACATTTGGATTTCACTTACCTCTGTCTCTGTATCAATTTTAAGGGGAAAACTACTGCCTGGAGCTAATAACCAAAATTAGGGACCAGACTCCTCCTCAGAAGCCCTACAGCAATTAGGATTCTGTGAATTTGCTGCAGCTTTGCTCTATTATAACTATGTCTCCTTGCCGTATTGACTCAGGCTCCAATGAGATATTACCAAGCACTGAGGTTGCATTCAAGTTCTCATATAAGCGGCCAGCTGAGGATTGGACTCTTTTATCAGTTTGTGCTACTTACTGTGGGCCAAGGTCTTCAGCTGGTGTAAATCAGCACAACTCCACTGTGGCCATGAAAAATGAGGTGCATAAGTTAAGCATCTGTCTCAATGGCTGATGTTTATCTTTGCTCCCATAGCCTCAGTTGCACTTAAGATGAACATAAACCCATGAAAACAGTTTAATGGGACATGGGCTTTCTGCTGATCATTTGCATGCAGCTGAATTTTACTCCACTTGATTGCTAAACCAAGTTCAACAGATATGCATGTTACAAATAATTTGTCATGCTCTCAGGCGCGTTCCACACCAGGCCACAAAATGTTCGCAGTAATTGAAATATATAGCCAAATTCCAAGCTAGCATAAATCTCCACTGCTGTCAAGCCATATGGAAATCCATATGATTTGAGGGCTGTAAAAAGAAAAAAAAAAAAAAAAAAACCAACCATGCCTTCTAGTGAGAGACTTATGCAGCTCAATCTGATTAGTCTATCACAAAGATTAAGAGGTGACTTCACTAGGATGTCCAAGTACAGCTGGAAAAAGAAAATACCAGGTACGGAATGGTTCTTTAATCTAGCTGAGAAATGCCAAGCGAGATTCATTGCTTGGAAGCAAATGCCAGACAAATTTGAATAAGCGATAAAGCATAGATTTTTTTAACACAGAATCACTGATCAAAGGATAAGGCGGACTCTATCACTGAAAGTCTTCAGACCAAAGTCAGATGCTTTTCTTTACAAGATTCTTTTGTCTAGCGTAACTTGTTGGGTTCAGTATAACAGTTATGACATCGGTTGTTGAACCTGAAGTCATCTAAGAGGCTGTGACTATTGATAAGCAGCCAGTGAATTAAAATTGAGAAAAGCCACTGTGCTATCGATAGGATTAAATTTACTACAGATTGACTTGAAAATGCTTGTGGGACTGCTAAGTAAAAAATTAGAGCAGAAACCACTGAACTTGATAAAATACAGAACTGAAAGACAAACTGATGATCTGTTCTCTTCACAATTACTTATTTACTTTAAAGCCCAGTCAGTTATCCCTGAAATCACAACATTTTTAGAGCTGTGAAACTAAATTCTGTTAATTTCCTTCCAATTATAATACAGGAAAAGATACGAGCCTCTCAAATCTGAAAGAAGAAATATTACTGATCACAGAGAAAGAAATCTGTATCTTGCTAAAACTGCATTCCTCTGCAGCAAAATCGATGGTTTTCAATGGATCCCAACTGCCAAGTGCCGCGGTTGCTCCAAGTTTGAGCATTTATCCTAAGAACAGCCCAGGTGCCAAGTTAATTTTAAAAAAAAAAGTTTCCAAAAAATGTCTTTGCACCATCTGGTCTCTAGCAGTGGTGCATTCCTCAGGCCGCAATGTCATCAGCTTCTCGTTATTATACTTAATGTTTCTTCGAAGTCAATCAAAATCAAAGACAGAACAACAGATTTGGGGTGTTTGTGCTCTGTTTGCACGCTACATTGTGCCGGAGGTATATAAGGTTATTTGGTTATTTCCATCCATGGCTGTTTGGCAGCAGAGTTTGAACTCAGAACTCCAGCTTGTCAAATAGATTATGATTATATATAATATATAATCACAATGAAAATGAGATTTTAGATGAAAATCTAAAATTGGGATGGGGTGGGATTGAAACCAACTCACTCCAGGCAGCTTTCTAATTTCAGTCTTTGGTTCAAAACCCTCCCAGAAGCCACAGGGCAATGCAGGATCTCTAAGTTTCTTGGGAACCAGTGCCATACTTTTTCACTAAAGTCAGTGGGACGCTTTTTTGTGCCTCTGCTGGAAGCTTGGGAAGGTTTTTATTCAGGGACATCCCAGTCCCAGGTGCACACACACCCTTTGCAGTACATTGCAAGGGGGTACTTAATCTGAAGCAGAACGGGGGGCTGCCGGGGCCAGGAGGATGCATTTGCCAACTGTGCTTTCGCCAGTGGCAATACCCGCAAAGGAAGAAAAAGCTGAGGGAAGCCATGCTCCAGATGCACAAATAAAACCCACTTCCCTGAGAAATGAGCAGCAAAGCCCAGAAGTCCAGGTCTTGCTAACACATTGTTGGCTTCCCCGTGGCTCTGCTCAGCTAACAGCCGGGGGAGTAACTGCTGCTTTATCCGGCCACGCTGCTTAGCTGTGATGTAGGAAATAAACCTGCAGAGACTGGGATGAAACAGCCAGGGCAGAGGTGCAGGGCATTTCCCTGGGATTAGCAACTGCCTAAGAGATTGGCTGGTGGCTAAGGCTCGGCAGCAATGCTGCTAGGGCTGGAAGGAGACGGGAACCAAACTCCAACCAGGGGAAGTGCCACCACCCTAGAGAAAGGCCCAGCCCCTGAGGACATTTTTGTGGTATTCATTGGCCCCTAGCAATGATTAATGTTCTTGGAGAGAACCATGGCATGGGGACTGTCTTTCTGGTGTCAAAATAGACTCCAGCCCTATCTGATATGCCCTATCTGATCTGATGATCAGTAAGTCAAGACTAAAGAGGACTGAACCATGTCAGGTCTCTGCTCTCCAACAGGGTCAGCAACCTGCAATGTAATATCTGATGGTTAAATGGTTAAAGCAATATTTTGGCCTCAGATGAGGCTATATCATGCTGGAATATTAATGATGTCATTATAATGTAGCCACTAAGTCATCTTGCCTCCACAGAGATTCCCCACCCTCGTAGGGCAAAATCTTGAGCCTCTCCAGACAGAGCTGAGCCCCACCATCCCAGGCTGAATGCAAGTAAATGTTCTTTAATTCTGGTTGCTATATGGCCCTAGGTGCTTTCCCCCTCAGAAAGAAAGGGGGGGGGGGAATGAGAGGTAATTAATACAGAATAGGTATGCACATTTTCTTCCACCAAGCTCAAGGTCAAACCAGCAGTTTCCCCACTACACAGTGCTAGAAACCAGAAACAGGTAAGAGTCACTGTAGAGCAGAGACTATAGCTTGCACTTGGCAAAGAAGAGATCTCCAAATACTTAGATGTCAACAGTTTGGAGGATAAAGCAGGCTTCCTGATCTTACTCTTTAAGCCCTTAAATGACTGGAAGGTGGTAATCCAACAAGTGCTTTTATCATAAATCACTTGCTCCTGAGCCCATCAGATAGATAAGCACTGAATACTTCACAGTGTGTAGCTGAACCATAGCCTCTTGGGGAATCACTACATGGCAGAAAATAACCCAAAAAGTTTGTGAACCTGCAGGCAACGTGCTGCACAAACCCCCTCACAAACCCTCTTGGTAAGACAGACAAGTCAAAGTCAAAGGTTGGAACAACTCTCTGGTTCCCTCCCCTCTCCCCCCACCAACTTGTTTCTGATTATTTTGCACACAGATCTCAAGGCAAAAAAAATAAGTCTTATTTCACTAGGGAGGGGAAAAGAAGCACACTTGATGGTACTTTAAAAAAACTTTTCTTTCCTTTCAAAACAACAATTCAAGTAAATTAATAGGCTTGGTCTGAGTATGAGTATGAGTCATTTTCAGTACAAACTAACCACAAAAGCTGGAAATCTGGTTTTAAATATAGAGGAGAAGGCAGAAAAGAAAAGATTATAAAATAATTTATGCATTTTTGAAATAAGCAATATTACCAGTGATCAGAAGACAACAATAAACTTCCAGAGATCGTAATGTAACCTCTGAGCCATGGCCAAGCAATAAACAGAGCTCTTTAGTGACCAAATAATTACAGAGTTTGAAATCGAAATATTATACCCTGTAACTAATGCAGAGAATAAACTCCACTCTGCATGTGTTTTTACAGCTTGATACTCCATTAACATTAATAGGTTTTTCTGTCAATTTGCATAGATTAGCCTTTGAGAAAGATCTTCATTACTGTCTTCCCAAATTATTTTTTTTTGAAGCTGTGACCAGTTGATGTGTCTGTGTCTATCCCTACTCTAACCTTCTGTATTTTTCTCACAAACAGATATCCTCCCTAAAACGCAAACTGATTTTCTGTGGACGTACACGTGTTTCCTGTTGACGGCTGTGGGATTCATGTGGGTGTTTGTCTGTGACTTACAAACATGCATATGCAGGCTCATATGCATTTAGTATTATCCCTCTTGGAAATCCTAAGTTTAAATGATTTCTTCAAAAATCACGTAAGAAATGGTAGCAGAGATGAAAAGAAAATAGTTCTCTAAAGCAGCACCCCATGATGTTAGTTAAAAGACTTTTTCTTCCTACAGCCCTGAACAGCTACAATAGAGAAAACTGAGCTCCTAAGGACAATTGTAATGTGCATCCCTGGCTTTGGACCACAGTTGCTTTAGCAACATACCAGAAGACACGCTAGCTCTTCTCTTCACTGGCTTAGCTCCCGTAGCTTTCTCCTCCATGTGGGCTAGGTCACTAAAGAAGATGGAAAATGAAGCCTCCAGCTTTTTGCCCAGTCCTAGCATGGGCATCATAGCCCAGAAGTGCAATCAGCAAGCCATCATTTCTCAGGCTCAGCTGCAGCTCAGCTCCACAATGACTTTCCTTTCCTCCCCAGGCTTTTAGCTTGGGCAACTTTGGGCATATGTCAAAATCATGCATGCTCCTAAAATAAAGACCTTGTCAACCTTTAAATTTTACAGTTCTACAAAGTAATACCATCTATATACATATACAGTGACTACACACACAATACAGCTTTGCAAAGAAATAGTCACTATATATTGTGACTACACACGCACATGTATATATATATATATATATATGTATATAAAAATTCGGGACAAGACACTGCATTTTTGCATGCCTCAGCCCCCGAAACAGCTGATGTATTAGGGCTGAAAGATTACGTAGGTATCACCTGAGGTGGCAGTAGTGTGGGATAATTTAGTCCAAGGGTTAATTGACTATGAATGATCTTAAGATCACCAAACGACCTAACTAATAGCTTGTAATATGAGCTTTACATACAAGACACGTACAAGACATAGTATCCTGCAATATCCCACACAGTATACTATATGCCTCCCACTATTGCAGATTCAATATTATATGGAATATGGTGCTGTAGCGTTTCTTGTATATATATTACATATCGCATGATAGATATTTTACATTATATTACATATCGTGTAGATTTGTACGTAAGCAAGGACTGGATGCCAAACCATGCAGACGACAAGCATACAATACCCTTTAAAAGCAGAAACCCCGAAGCCCAGCAGTGCTGGCAGGTACTGTTGGCACTTGGCGGTGGGGGGAGGAACGGGACACGGGACACGACAACGATGCTGCTGAACGGAGTCGGGATCATTTTCCCTGTCTGCAGAAGGAGAAAGCGGGGAGATGACGCGGATTACTGGCTCGGTCGCTTCGCTACACACAGGTCACGCTTCAAATTTTCTGAATTTCACCCACCGAAACAAAACCTATAAGTGACTTTCACCTCTCCTCTGCTCCAAACGGTGTCCGAGCCTCTAGAGCGGAGAGGCACAAAGTGGGCAGGCAAAAACCAAAACGTGGGTGCCCAAGAGTAGAAATTTCGCAGCCGGGTCCGGGGAGGGACAGACTTTCTCTTCCCCCCGCCCTGCAGCAGGCAGCCTGCCTGCTCCGGGCTCGGCTTGAAGCGCCTTTAGCAGCAGAAGTTAAAACAGTTTTACCTCTTCTCCACCGAACAGATTTGTTGGCCGAAGAAACTGCCAACAGCCAGCCCGGGTAGCAGCTGTGTGGGAACTTTCTGCCTCGCTGATTGACATTAAAGTACCTGAATTCAGTGTAAATCACCGTCTCCACGTTTAAGTCCTTGGGGAAGGAGGGGGTGGGATCTCTGGTGATTTCGTGATTTTCACGAGGAGTTTTGGGGACCAAGAAGCAGCAGCAAGCCCACGCGTGCTCCCGCGTTTCTGGTCGCAAGCACAAGGCGAGCCGGTGCCTCTGGGTTTGCAGCCGAACCCCTTCCCTAAAATAACGTTTGCTTAACGCGCATCGCCGGCTTTATTTAGCCTTGAAGCTTTGCTTG